>JAZHYW010036758.1:0-10497 GCA_037355805.1 Ixodes ricinus
CCAATACAGGTTCAGAGTGTGTGCCCAAGCAATGGCGAACTCGAATACACTGCGAGCGGCTGCCATACCCGTTTTCACCTCAACAGAAAAAGCAGCAAGTTTTGCGCATTGGCCATACGCGCGCGAAGTGGTTCTTACGAGATTTGGTCATCGAAGGCAAAAAAGCGATGCTCTTGGCGTTCCGGAAAGTGTACGCGTTGTTAAGATAACATATACATATGTAATCGAAAATTCACACACCTATATATTAATTATCCACATAAAACGGTTAATTAGTAGCGCTCCGCGAGGAGCCGGACTTGTTTTACTGCGGTTCTTGAGGTGCGTCCTTTTGAAAAAAGGTCTATTCAGTGTCCCTTCGAATAAATGATAACGCATATAAAAATAAAAGCAATCGAAATTTAAAAAAGAAAGAAATAATAATCACACGTCGCGGAAAGTCCTTAGTCGATCCAGGTCCAGTAGGGAGGCTGTACCCTAAATACACGCACACACAACAGCAGACGCTCAGTGCGCTCCCCCTCGCAGCCTCCAACCTCTCGTGCGACGCCACTTCGGGCACGGTATACTTGGGAGCGCGGCCGCAGTGGCTGTCAAACGAGTATGTATACCTTCTCGGGGGTTTGTGATGTTAGTTCGACGCTTCCGGATCCGATCCTTGCAGCTGGCGAGGCGGGCAACTGGGACGAGATCGGAATCGGAGTCCGCGACGGTACCAAATTGCCCTTGGTCTAGTTTGCGTCTCTCTCTCTCCCGGCGTCCGCGGAGACAGCCTTGGAGTGGCTGCGCTGCTTAGGAAACAAAAGACGTGTGCCGCCGCGCGCTCGTTCACGCCACCGACCTCATCGGGGTCGTGCATGGAACGGTTAGTATCACGTCTCTGGGGAAGGGTCGCCTTCCAAACGCCACGACCACACCGCTAGTACACCGTATACAAACGATAGTCTGAGCAGAGAGTTTTTTAGGGAACCGTTTCTGCACATACCGATACGGTACGGAGGGCCCTCCGGTACGAACTGCGCATGCGCTACCCCAGAGGACTCGCCATATGCGCACTTGGCATACCGGAGGGCCCATCGTAGCGTCTCGCATGTGCAAAAACGGTTTCCTAAAACTTTCTATTGTCTTTCGTGCGATGCACAGGCAGTGTGCCTGACGCTGTAAGACGCTATCCGTGACGTCACGAGCTGTGATCCTGGCTACTTATGGCGAGTGGCGAGAAGGAAAAGTGCAATGGCGGCGCGTAGAAAAAAGCACGGCGGAAGCTTTGAGTCACGGCGTTCTTGAACCGATATCGTCAAAGGTAACAGTCTGACATTGCTACCCTTGTTTCCGTCGATGAAAGCAGGACTAATCCCGCTAATGACGTCACTGCCGGCCAATCGAGTGCGAAAGCCGACTACAGCGACGCCTTTGGTCGACGCAAGTCGCCAATACTCCGTTTCAATTACGAGTCCGTCCATCCTCCATCCTCCATCTCCATCCCCCCCCCCCCCTAATCCAGCGCTGGGAACGGGTCAAGCGAAACTCACGCCTAAGGTCCCGCGAAACTCACGACCGCATTGGATTGGCTTCGGATATGGCTCGCAGCGTCTCGTCCCGCGACCCATCGCAATATTAAACGAAGTTACATCCGGTAGCCAGCGAGCAACCGCAGTAAGGAAGAAGAGGATAGCGCGAACGCACGACCCGAATAAACACAGTCCAAAACACAAAAGCAAAGCACAGAGACCCGATTGACCGTGAAACTCGGGCAGGTCCCTCCTATAATGCCACTATGTACGCTAATGGTCTCAACAACTCCGGACAAACAAGCCAGAAAAAAAAAAAGATAAAAAAGATTGCAAATTGTTTGTTCCTCTTGGGGGAAAAAGAGTTGCGTCCGTCTCCGCCCAGCGATATATGCCTCTTTCAAAAGGAAGGTCGTTATCGACGACACTTACGTCGGGCACGTCCCAGTAGCGCTCGAAATGGGACAAACGTGCGCCTCCGGTTGGCTGGCAGCGGACACTACGAGACACCCTAGACATATCACATCGCCGCGAACGTCGCCGCGCTCTTTCCGAGGTTCACGGGACGGGATTGCGGGACGCTTCACACGGCATTAAGCGGCGATGTGATTGGTCGGAATCATTTTGGAGCAGCGCTTTAGCAGAGCAGTCCAAACGTCTTATTTTGGAGCAGCAGAAATCACTTTTGGAGCGTAAGCGCACGCATTTCGTTTTCCTTCGTTTCAGTGCAAATGATATGTATAAAATCTATGTGCTGCCCTTGTTCAACTGGAAGACACTGTTGTCTACTTTGTTTTTCCCACTTCTGCGCAACCTCTTTGTTAGCATCGATTGCGCGGCAGCTTTGATTCCCTCGAACACAGAACAAGCTGGTTAGTTGTGCGAAAAAGCACGTAACATGACGAGAAGATGCTGATTATAATGAAGTACCAGTATCAGCTGCGATGCATAGTTACTTTCGATAAAGCCAAGGGTAAAGCAAATACGATATTCCACCTAAATAATGCTAAAAATATATTTAAAGCACCCCAGTTTGACGTTTTTGTTCAAATTCTAAAGGTTCTGAGTAAAACTGCAGTTCTTAAATCAGAGAGGAAACGAAGTTTCTGAATTTTATCATGAACACCAATAACATTTTTTTTGTAGAACTTCCTAATAACTAAAATCGGCATGCAAATGGTAAATATGCCTTCTTAAAAACAATCCCTACGAACCTGTTCAGGTTGTTGCCAAGCTTCCATCCACTGCTCCAGATAATTTAGTTTTAATTTACCGTATTCGCTGTGCCATCGAAGAGATATAGAACACCTAAACAAGAAAGTCGGCATAATGAATAAACCTATAGTAGAGTCTAAACCAATATTTTAGCAGTACTCAAGTATCCTCGCTAAACCTCGACTTCGGGAAAAAAAACAAGAAAAAACATATCGTCAGAATATTGCAGCCCATTGTGTATATAAAATAGCTACAGCTTTATTCAGAAATCGTGTCACGTCCCGCTCTGCAACAGTGCTTTCCCCTTACCACGCGGGTGCGCTGCGGTGAAACAAGACACTCGAAAATCCACGATGTCCATTTTGCGGTTGTCGCTTCGCTGCAGTACACCAGAACGTGGCGAAAAAGCGCACTCAACAAAGTTTAGCTGTCCCGCAAGAACGGACCACGCATACACGTTGACGAGAACCATAACATATACCACAATAATCGGGACGTGTAGCGAGGCCCGAGCTATATATCATATTTTAACTATCAATTAAGTGATACTGACTCTTGGCGCAAAGGTTCTGCGCCAATTCTTCTAAGTTCTGGCAAAATGTAGCAGGATGAAGCGGGGTAAGCACTTCGGCGCAGTAATCACATCACTGCATTAGACTGGCTAAAATCACTCGTAGCGTCTGTTGCGGTCAATCATAAGGTAAAACCAAACCTGTTACATGAGAAGCGATCAAACGATTTCTTTTAGTTATTTTGTAATAATTTGATTACCCTTTATTAGCTAGTGACCCCACGAGTGATCTTATTACTTTTGGAAGTACAAAAATTACCCGTATCGCTACAATTTTCCTCGCCCTTCCTAATGCAGCCCTTCGTTAAACCAAGTCTCCGACAGAACTGACGGTCT
The DNA here is from genome assembly GCA_037355805.1 of Ixodes ricinus. NCBI lineage: Eukaryota > Metazoa > Arthropoda > Arachnida > Ixodida > Ixodidae > Ixodes > Ixodes ricinus. Next base: position 3,634 of record JAZHYW010036758.1, read on the forward strand.
ATAGACCAACATTCGTGCATTAAAAACATTATTTTGAAATCAGGCGATTCTAGCCCGACAATGGACAGATACGACAGAGCCATTTTCAAAAGCAGCAGAAAAACATGTCGTTTTAAAACCTGAAGTAATCGGAGAACTAACGGTTGCTTTTCTCGAGTAACGACCAATAGCCTGTTTTCTCCTCAAGCAACCGAGTATTCTAATTAAACAGCCCATTTAACCGAGAGTAATTGTAACCGCGATTGATTACTCTTTGGCAACATGTATAAGGCTGGGCAAAAGGGAGGCACCGTGCTTGAAACGGAGAAATTACCAGTGCGAACATTTTGTACAACGACATCGCTCGGGCGAATTCAAATTCGGTTCAACGGCGCGGTGGCGCGAGCGGCCAACGTATTCCGTTGGACATATGTGAGCCTGACTCACCTCGACGGCGATCTCGATCCATTTGTTTCGGTGGAAACTCGGAGCTCGTCGGGAGAAGTCGGGCCTCGAAAATGCCTCCACCTGGTTGAAGCCCGGCCGGAAGGGTTGCTACCGGGAGATTGATCGAATCGCCATCAATACCGGTCCATGCGTGGTGCGACTGCGACGATATTGTCACCAAGGACGGTGACGAGGCGGGAAGAACCGAGAAAACCAACGCAGGAGTTTGATCGAGCTCACAAAGACCGGGGATAACATGAAGACGTTGAGCGCGGGACCTCGCAGAAATGAACACCACGTGACTCGAGGTAACCTGACGTGGTCACGTGACGTCGATTTCCCCAGCTAAATTTAACGGGGAAATTGGAACGAGCTACATCAACCCCCCCTCTAAATTTTGCAGGAAACAAGAGTCACGTGACTTCTGGTACAAGAGTAGTAAGCTGGGCGAGCTGGTAAACGTTGAACATATGGGTAAATATCGCGCACAAGAGCATCGAGGCACATAACGAGGAAGGAACACTCATCGCGCTTTGTCTTGTTCTGCGTTCCTTCCTCGTTTGTCGCAGTCTCTTTGCGCGATTATTTAACCACATGTTCGACTTCGGGTACGTTTTTCAAGTGTTAACCAGCGGAGCCCCGCAGCTTCTATGACCAAATTTAAAAATTCAATAACTTCGCAAAAAAACAAACAAAAAACAACACATCATTATGACTTTTAATTTTTTGGTTACTAGTTAAGATTAGTCCATTGGTATGTTGCGACAGATTCAGCGAGGCACAAATCGGTGACTATCAAAAATCTCGCCGGAGAGTCCCTTCAAAGTGGAAGCGGAGTTGCACCAGCACGCGTGGCATGACGGCCCTCTCTGGCGGTGGCGCTGGTTGTCGACACGGCGCATTAGAGAGTGCGCCTAGATTGAGGCAGCGGTACACCTCAAACCATGGGCGAGAGGCGTTTACAACCCAACGGCGGACGTCTCCTGTGGAATTCGGTCGCTAGAGCGCATGCGCTGCGCTCTTCGCGTGGCGAAAGGGAAAGCAGTGGCGGAAAGCAGAGGCGTTCGCGGTCGATGGACGCGCGGTTGAACACCTCTGCAATACAGGCTCTTTCTACGGCGCATGCGCAGACGATTTTGGCTTCTGCGCACGCGCGCAGTGCCTCCATACCCGGTGTGGGCAAAAACCGGCTTGTACGGCAAACACCTGCTTGTCGGTGGTGGTGTCCGGATCGGCGCCGTACGTCCATAGACCTTTGCAAACATCGCCTTCTGCACGGCAGCCATCTTTGTCTGCTGGGCCGGGGAACGCTTTTGAGCGTGCGCTGTTATTGGCTCTGCTGTGCGGTGAGACCGGGACGCCAAGCGCATGCGTCCACAGCCCTTCAGTGACTCGTGCGCATCTTTCAGCCGCGCCATCAGCTGCTCTCGTTGGGAAGTATACAGTCGGGGGCCTGGCGGTTATACGGGCTTTGCAAAGTCCTGCCTCGAGGACGGTAGCGTGCAGCGGCAACAAACGCTTTATCTCGGGGGATATTTATGGAGCAGCTGGGGCGGCAACATGGCGCACTATCGCCGCATTTACGGCGCACCGGACGCGATGGGATTATTGGGCCAATCCACCGGAAATCTCAGCGCCGCCGAGCGGTCCTCTGATCGCGGAAAAGCCCGGTTCGAGGGAAACCGACAAATGGTTTTTTTTTTACACATAACAACTGACCTTCTTTAAAAAAAAAAAAAAAATAGAAAAAATTGGCAGGGATTTTTATTTTTAAAGTTTTACGATGCATGAATTGAGATGGGATCATTTAAAATTTCTCCGGGAAGACATTAAAAGTCACGTGGTGTCGCTGGACAAGGTGACGCGTCGAGACCCGCAGGCCAGGCGATGCGGCGTCAGGTCCCATGCTCTTCTGTCCTTTTATCCCATCGCTGGTGCGCGCTTTTTAAAGTCACCTGCCAGGGACGCACGCACAAACCAAACTTCTACAACTAGAGGTTTCCGTTGCAAGCTAGAAAGCATCTCAAGTAGGGTTGTGCGAATATTCGAAAGCTTCGAATATCGAAGCGACACGCCATATTCGATTCGACTTCGAATCGAATAGCAATATTCGGAAACTTCGAATATTTTCGAAGTATTTCGAAGTTTGAACACGGTGCAAACCACGACCTTATTCGAAAAGAGGTAAGCTAATACCCTAGTTACACGAGCGCTCTCAACTGCCATTGAGTCAACGACAGTTGACTCAATCGCGTATCGGCCGGAGTTAAACGGCGGGTCACTCTGTCATCGAGCCGCTTGACACCTCAGTTCAACTGAACGGACTTCCCCAACGGAGGTAAAATGGCGCCTATCCGCGGGACCGCTGCCGCCGACCATCGTTTGCGAGGCACTTACTGTTTCGGAATGCAGGGGGAGGCGTCCAGAAAGAATCGTGGCAGCAAGCATTCCGAGAGGGAATAGGTTGAGGCGTCCGAGCTGCCGCTAAAGCGATCCCGGCTAGCCGGGCGAGCCACCAAACGAGCGAAGATGGCGGAGGGAACTAGTTTCGTTTTAGCTTCAACTGTGTTCTTGACAGCCGCAAAAGATGACATTCACGTCAAAACTGTGTGACCGTGTGCTAAGCAATTGCCAGAGATAGCTCCTGGCTTATTTTTGTCCTTTTCTTGCGTCCGAGCATGCAAATTTCCCACGTGCTCCACGTGTAATGCGTACGCCGTCGCCGCCCCGCGTAGAAAACAAAATGATGGCGATACCGATAGTTTTTCCAATTTGAACATATCCTCATTTTGCTAGTTACGATATCTCTCGAATACCGTAATTGTTTTCTTGGAATTAAGTCTGGACACGGTTTTGAAGCCTCATTCAAAGGTCGAATCGCGGTCATCTACACAGTCATAAATTTCAAGTATGACAACGACACGTGTGTAGATTTCAGGTGGCGAGGCTACAACACGTGACTGCCGTGACTCCAACTGTGGCGTGTATCCACACGTGTGCATGCATGATTCCCACCATTCTAGCCACTCATACCAGCCATCGCTGTCCATTTCCGTGGTTCTGCTTTTGCTTGTTCTTCTCGCGTTCGCTGCTTGTATCACATTCGCTTTAAAGGGGCCCTGCACTCATAATTAAGGGTCTACCTTTTTTGCGGTTTCCACGTCTCTTGGGGTTCGGGCAAGCCAGCGGGCACGGAGAGAGTCACTAAATATCAGTGCGTCATATTTTAACCGGACGACGCGGAAACCTCCTCCACCGACGGGGGCGACCCGCGGTACCGAAAGCGCGCGTATTGTGACGTCTTAGGTCCTGGGCTTACTACTGGTCAGAGCCGCTAAAAGCTTCTCTTTAGTAGAAATACAAAATATACGGGGCGCGAACCGTTTCAATTATTTATAAAAGTTGTTTTTGTTCAGTATTTGAGATCAGAAAAGAAACAAATGCAGTTTATAAAGTACGGAAACAAGAAATGATCCGTCGACATACCCGCCACCAATCGGTGGAAAAGGCGGCGCCTACTAGAAAGGAGTAGTGGGATCAGGCGCCCACACGGAGAGGTCCCGGATGTACGCGGCGGCGCTGCGGCCGTAGGGACCGAAGGACCCGGCCGGCTCTGAGCGTTCCCAAGGCCTTCGGTGAGCAGCTTTGTCTGGCGGTTTGGCCGTTTCGCGGTATGGCAGCGCGAAGTGGCTCCCATTCTGAACTGATCTTTACCCCGTGTTTGCTGTCGTTTGTGGCCAATGAAGTGTCATGCCGAATTTGTGTTTAATCGCGCAGCAAATGCAATGAGAGCCGCTCTAGCTGCCCGCTACATACAGCCTATCCAGAACACGCTTTAGTGGCGCCCTCTCGCGCCGTCGACACGGAGTACGGCAGCCGTGAGCGCTCGCTCAGCTCACCGCCCCTCGTCTAGTTCACGGCCACTCAAGCAACCAAGGACGTCATGAAGGAGGTTATTTTTTGCTTGTTTTTGTAATTTTAATTTGCCTATAACTTCTAAAATAAATCGAAATTCGAGAAAAGAAAAGTGTCATTAAGTTCCTACGTTCAGTGCGCTCAGGTTTGGTGCAAATAAAAAATTAGTAAAAAAGCCATTGCAGGGCCCCTTTAAGCGAGCTGTGAATGCAGCTGGTCCGTGCGTTCCCGGACAAGTCATGGACGACCCAAGTCACCAAACTCAACGGGCGATGTAGCCGCAGCGCGATCTGGGAGTTTTTTGATCGAGGACCCAACAGTGCTAAATGTCACACGTGCAAGATGTGCCTCAAGACGCCAACGGGTACAACTACGACTCTGGTAAATCACCTGAAGCGTCATTCCGGACCGTTTAAAGAGTTTGAGAAGATGCGTGCTTCTGAAAGTGCGAAGAAAACAGAAGCTAAGAAGTCTGACGGCGGGGTTGCGACTCCCGTACCCTTCAAGCCAAAGCTGAAGAAAGACAGCCAGCGAGCGAAATTAACGCTGACAAAGAAAACGGCGCTGTTCCTTGCCACAGGCCTACACTCGTACTCGATCGTCGAGGAGCCGGGGTTCTTGGCGTTGATGAACGTCGCCGTGCCCGAGTACCAGGTTCCTTCGAGGACAACCTTCTCCCGAGGTGTGGTGCCAGAGCTTTGTGCCAAAGAGAAAGAGCGCATCAAAGGCGAGTTGCGCGACCATTTTGAGAACGGATCTCCATGCTACTCCCTAACGACAGACGGGTGGACGTCGAGGACGGGGGACAGTTACGTTTCGATGACGTGCCACTTACTCGATGCACACTTCCAGCCCCGCAACTACAACCTGGCGTGCAGGCATATGCCCGAGGGCCACACTTCTGAAAACCTGAAGAGCCTCCTGCTTGATCTGGCCACAGAATGGGGACTGCCACAAGACATTCCAGTCTTTATTGTTACCGACAACGCGAGGAACTTTTTGAGTGCGGTATCGCGAACGACATGGAGCAGTTTGCAATGTTTTGCGCACACACTGCAGCTGTGTATACAGAACGCCAAGAAGGAAACGCCGGACTTCGACGAGCTCTGTGCCAAAGCCCGAGCAGTTGTAGAGGCACTACAAGCGAAGCTCCGTGGCAAGAAGCCGCCTGAAAGAAATTCAAATTTCTATGGGATTGGAACCCCTTGAGGTCATCCAAGATGTTGCCACACGGTGGAACAGCGAGTACGACATGATGTCCCGTCTCCTCAAGCTGCGTCCAGCTATTTCCTTGGACTTGTCTGAACGGGACACTTTTGACAACCTGACCTCAAGCGAGTGGCGCCTCATGGCATCAGTGACGTCAGTCCTCAAGTGCGTTGAGGAGGCGACACGAGAGTCGTGCTCTGAGAAGCACCCCACTCTCTCACAAGTGGTGCCACTAGTGCACTGTATGCTGGTCCTGCTGACACAACAGTCACACAGCGGTGGAGAGGAGTCAGTCTTTGCAGGGAACTTGCTTCGAAACGTCAAGTCCCGATTTGTGGACATTAAATTCCAAAGCGCTCATGCGCTGAGCACTCTGCTGGACCCCCGGTTCAAGGCGGTGTGCTACACTGTGCCAAGTGAAAAGCAATGGGCAAAGAGCCATCTATGTGCAGCTGTAGAGAAGACCCTTCCCCCAGAGGAGAACTCTGAACAGACCCAAGGCACAACTGCACCACCTGCCAGTGCCAGCAGTGATGTGTGGGACGTTTTTGGGGCCCTGGCATCCACCAGCACCTCGAGCATCTGCTCCCGACGACCATCAGAAGAGGTAGAGGAGTACCTTTACTCACCTGTAAGGCCCCGATCGGAGAACCCCTACCTCTGGTGGAGGAATTTGGGGAAGGACAAGTACCCCCTGCTGGCAAAGGTTGCCCAGCTTTACCTCTCGATTCCGGCGACACAGGTATCGAGCGAAAGGCTCTTCTCAACGTCGGGGAACGTTGTCACAAGCAGGAGGGAGCTCCTCCTCCCAGAGCACGTGGAGCAGTTGGTGTTTATCCACAGCAATATAGAATAAAGCTCACGACGTGATGCACAGGCGTCAATAAACTTGGGGGAAAGTTTGCTCCTTTGAATCTGTTCCCGACTGTTTTTCCGGTAGCCTAGAAAACATGTTGAAGACGACACGGCTAGCTAAGCCATATCAATGTGCAAATTATTCAAGTTCTGTTTTGTAAATTTTCTCACTTTTAAATCAGCAAATGCAAAATATTCGCTTCGCTTCGAAATTATTCGCTTCGATTCGAAACTATTCGTCGAAATCAATTATTCGCTTCGTATTCGCTTCGAACTGAAAATTCACTATTCGCACATCCCTAATCTCAAGCTTTTAAAAAAATATACACCAACTTACGAGGCTTTCTAAAGAGACAACACGTCCACCCCAGAGCCTCTAATCCACCCTTAAAATCCGCCAAATATAAAAAATAAAAAAATATAAAAAATAAAGACAGCGTAGTACATAGTTTTGCCGCG
>JAZHYW010036759.1:0-29973 GCA_037355805.1 Ixodes ricinus
GCCTTTTTTTCCGGGGACATTTTTTCCGGGTACGTTCTTTCCGGGGACGTATATTCCGGGGACAATTCTTCCGGAACCCCATTCGATTGATAAACAGGACAAAGTTCATGTCGAAAAGGAAAGCATCCGTCAACGAAAGGTCCTTCAAGAATATAAGGAATGAGCTCATGCTAAATTGTGTTCAAGTATGTTGCGGAGTTAAGCATCGGAATTCTTACAAGTGGGCCAAGTCCTTCCTCTGATAATGCCCCAGATATGAAAGGTTGGCCGCCCACACCTACTTATGTGCTGCAAAGAGGGGTCATTATAGCTGCAACATCAAAATCACAAATTATAAGATTCTACTTGCTAATGATTGACGTGTTGCTCAAAAGTAACATAACGTGCACCTCGCGCTTCCTAAAAGTGGTGTCTTTGGTGCGAAGTCAGTTGAGAAAGAGGACTCGTCGTAGAAAGCCGCAGTTTGCCAGTCTTTGATCGTTATGATCAACGTTCCAAGGAACACCGAAGGCGGATATATTCTTGTCGCGGTGTAAACATCGGCCTCTGGCACGCAGCATAGCCATTAATACCCGCTTCTGCAAGACGGCGTCGCACAAGTTGCTCACTAAAAGTCAAATCCAGTTCTCCTCCAACGTCACGGGCCGTCATAAATGGCTGGTCAAATGCAGCCACGGGTATCAAACGATCTTCCTCGTCGGTAGGTGACCTTGGTTGGACGTCGAGAGGAGCGCCTTGAATGCGGCCGTTTTCGTCCCGAAACGCCGTGAAAATTCGGGCCACTGCGGTTGGGGTCTTTCCGGTAGGTCAGGCGACTTCTCGTTGGGAAATTCCCGCGCGGCATAGGGCCAAATTCGCCAGTATTTGTGAATTGTAACTCGCGACGACATCTTTAGCATGGTTACTGGTGGCAGTGAGCTTACTAATTATAGAAAAAAATGTTAGAGAAATGGTACTGTGTTCCTTATTAGAATAAAAAAGGAACTTGCCCTTTTTTGCTTTTATTTCATATCAGAGGCACGATAAATCTTTGCACAGGGCGTTAAACAAATCGCTATAGAACCACGTGGCGAATTAATAACAAAACAGGCTATCGCTCAGCAGAGGTTACCCGTCGGGGGCTGTGCACTGCGTAGGAAAAGGCGATGAGCACTCGTCTTCTCACGAATGACAATTGATGACGCGACTAAGACTCAAGCAAACTAAATGTTTAATGTGGCAAACTTGTGCCCAAAACAAAATGGAAAAAGGCTAACGTCGCTAGGCGTCGATGGCGGCGAAACAACAGGATCGAACGCTGGGGCGAGGCTGCCCCTTGCCAACACCACCGAGACAGAAGGCATCCGCATGGTCTCCTCTCCTCTATGAAACGTCATCAGAGTCGGATCGCGCTAACTCGGCTATTGGGCCCGAGCCCGACCTTCCACTCGCTGATTGGACACGAGCCCCAGCCCAACACTGACACAGCATACGTGCCCAATCTTACGCCTCGATCAATCTGACTGTGATGATGCGAGCGGAGGCCTTCTTTCTAGGTGGTGCTGGCTTACCACGCGGAGTCCCTTATGTACACGCGTTGGCTTCTGGAACAATCGGGACGGAGGGTTCGGCGCGTAGAACATTCGGACCTCGAATGAACAACAATGTTATCGAATTCACCAGAACGAGACATGCACAGAAATAACAAAAAGGCGCGTCGGTTCTCAGGCATCGAGCCTCGAGCCATTTGCGTTGGAGCCAAGCACGATAACCCTTCGGCCTCGGGCGCGCTTGGTCGGAGGCGCGCGTGACAGCATCAGCTTTGCCCATGTGCAACTCGCGACACCCAGAAGACAGTCTTTTATAAGTAGATGGCGCAGCAAGTTCTAGAGGCCACACGCTCTGCTGGCCCACTTCGTTTCGTTGAGCACTGTACGGGTGCACCTCACACATACACGGACACATTCTCATTAACACGTTTAGCGAAATCCACGAACGCGAAACCAACATCCGCCGTCGTTGACGAAATCTAAAGAACGGTCATGGGGTTGTCCCTGTTTCCGTTGCCGTGGCGTACCCAGCGTCTATTTCACTCGCTTGTCAAGGTTCTGAATGTGGCCAGACCAACAGGCGCAAGAACAGGGCACCGGGACACCCGTTTACACACTTGCGATCTCTTAGAGCCTAGTGCCTTAGAACCTCTTAAAATCTTTTACAATGTGTACATGTATGTATGTATGTATGTATATTTGCAGCGCAATCTCTTTGCAACGAGAGTCTATATGGTATGGACGCGCCAAAAACTAAAACAAAACAAAAACCACTGGTGTCACCGATGAGTCTTCCACCAAGTCTCGAGTCGCCACTTAGAGCAGGCTATATGGTTGTGTTCCTCAGCAAAACCGAGTGCTTGCTCGATACGGGATCCCACGATAGGCGCTGGAAGTAGAACCTTGCACGCGATGAGCAGGTGTTCGATGGTTTCTTTGCACGCTCCACAGACGCTGCACATCGTGTCCGTCACGTTGCAGTCGTACTTCTGTCGGTACGGTCTGGTACGTAAAGCACCACCGCGGGCCTCCATAAGAAGTCGACTGCCCAGCGTGTTTCCACAGAAAGTCAGGGGCGCGATCTCGGTTTTGAAGGTCGCGTAAAGATGCATGGTAGAATGTTGCTGCATTCCTAACATCCAACGGACGAGAGGACACACTGGCGCCATCTATTGGGTAGCAGTACGAACATGGCGGTTCGGCATATTTTCTATTTCGCTCGCGCATTATCCTGTCTTCCTTAGCTCGGAAAACGTTTGTCAACGTTATAAACGAGCCTTTCTTATTGGTATTACGCAGATTTGACCTCGAAAATCCCGAAAAACCTTCGCTCTTGTAAAATGCGGTTCCAGAGTCACCGCATAGATGGCGCCAGCGTGCCAGTGTTCTCTCGTCCTGAGAAATTTTAAGAAGTTTCAACAGGTCTCGTCTCCCTCGGTCGTACTCGGTTGCAAGTGTGTGAACGGGCCTTTATCCGCACACTGAGCTGCTCTAGGAGTTGTGATGGCCTGGAGCTGAGCCGGTTGCTTTGACATGCCTACTTGAATACCAGCTGAACGTAGAGGAAAAGCGATGGAGAGGAGAAATCAGAGAACCACACTGCTGGACTATCAACCTTCTCCCCTCCATCGCTTTTCCTCTACGTTCAGCTGGTATTCAAGTAATGATCAAGGAGATAGGTCTTGCGCTTAGGACGGGAAGCCGACACTGTGCGACCGTTTGTTGCGTCCCCCCCCCCTACAAAATGTACAAACGGCTTCCCCGACGCACATATGCTGACAGGTAACGTGATCTCTCTTACAGACCCATTAAAATTATTTTGACGGGTTACGTGCGTTCCTGAAAATGAATGTGACAGACACCACACACCTCCCGAAAACTATGACAGGCTTCTCAGACCCTTCACAAATTCTTGGAGGTTGCGACAAAACCTTTCGAAGAAATTCTCGTGGGCCCGGCAGATGTTGTTTTATAGGCTCGTTAACATATGTTTACAAAATAAAAACAACAAAAATAATGGGACTGTTAAACAGAAATATTTTTGACAAAAGCCTGTATGTGTAATGTGAGTTCTATGAATAAATCGTAGTAAGAAACTCCATCAGCGCTTAGCATATGCAAGTGACCTGGGTTTGGTTTCCTCGCCCCCAATTTCTTCAAACAGCAGTTGATGGCAGCGCCACTAGCATTTTTTAAACTAGATTCTACGGCGCAAGAATGATAATGTTGTGATAATGTGTTCCATTATTAATATCGTACCTTTCAAGGACCGCTCTATAGCAATTACTGTTATTTAGATTTTCTGATGGACACTGAATAAGACTTCATTTTATAAAACCATATCACATAGGAAACTAGGGGTCTTAAATGATCCCAGGTTGTCATACCCAGATACCTGAACGACCTAATATCCTTAGCTTTACTAACCTAAAACTAAAACCTACGACGAGGCATGTTGTTCGGCTAGTTGGTGGTGCATACAACTGTTTGGTGGGAACAGCGCTAAAAGACTTAGGAGAAGGATGATGAAATAGAGACGTGGCGCCGAATGAAAACTGGAAGTTTGTTGCTTCCAAAAAAAATAAACACGGAAAGAAGGAAGGAAAGGAAATAAAAACAAGCCGATAATATCCGGCATCAGCCATGCCTACACACAGTCACACGAACCTGCCACACTTACTAATGAAATCTACCTTGTCACCTACAAGGGCAGAAGAAGGAGCGCGCATACACGAGTCTGCTCCATGAGTCGTCATAAAATATGCTTCGTCTATCTCTCTCGAATTTGTTCCTGTGTCGAGACAAAATATTTATGTCTTGGAACGACGGCAAGCTGCCACACCTACTACAACGAACCGCCATGTTTCCTGAGGGCGAAGAACGCAGGGAACAATAATGTTCCCCAGCCTTTATATTTGCACATCGTCCCGTCGGACCAATATACACATTGCCGCAGGACGAGCGACTTTCCTACACAACTCCTCTTGCGCATACGGCGTACAAGGTGCGATGCTTGATGTCACACGAAACGTGTAAGTCAGTGCCCTGTCTGTGTGTCTCTTCGTCCTGGTACTACGTCTTTTAGCGCTGTTCCCACCAAACAACTACAAACCTACAACTGTATAAGCTTGTGCATAGATTATAATAATATAATAATATACTTATTTGCACTAGGGAATGCAAATTAGATTACTTGCGAAAGTGTCGATCTCGAAATAAACTGCCATAGTCATATAAACGGCTCACGTGCTGGTTTGCGAACAGTGAAATATTGATAACAAAATATTGGTGGCATTGAGTAATTTATTTTATCTGTCCGCGAACCAAACTTGTACCCTAAACTACAGGTTTTTTAGGTTTGTATAGAGCACTATCAGCAAAAATCTTTTAACAAAGAACTACGCAATCTGCATCCTCTAAACAATTTTGTTCCTTAACGACGTCAAATTGTGTTATGGTAATTTTTAAAATTTCGAAACCTTAAGATTATTTTCAACTCCTTTGTTTGATTTGGTGATTTGGAAAAACTGTTTGCCGTCTCTCTACCCTGTCGCTTGCGCTACAAAAAGAAAAATTCCTCTTTATATGTATTTGAGAAAGAGTTACACATTGGAATTACTTCCCCAGTTGCCTGGTAAATAGCAGTAGACTTTAGAGTGGTACCAGTATGCACTACTGGTTCAATGCGATTCATTTAAATTGATTGTGAAAGTATTACGCAAAAGTTTTAGTATTAGCTGCGCGGCACTGTTAACAAGGACAAGCAATCGGTGACTTTTCTTTTTCCGAAATTTAACAGGCTGTCATTAAAACTACTAGGGCGGAAAAGCGATAATTTGCAGAACCAAAGAAAACCGCAGATATCTGTTGCTGGTCGGCACATGTTTTAATGTAAAACGTGAATATCCGCCGATATATTGTCCCCGCTACGACTGCAACGTAGTGTTCCACTTTACCACAAAGAAATCAGCAATTGCAATGCGTTGTATTGGTGGCCCAACTTATTGAAACTGACACAGAATGAAATACATTTCATAATTCCAGACACCACATTTGAAACAAGCGAGTTTTTTCGAGGCAATTAGACATGTGCTTAAAGAAGATGTCAGCAGGAATTTGAGAAGGTTGAAAACGTTTGGCCATCAGAACGATTTTGGGTAAGCCAACTAACCACTAAGTATATTGTATTAGACAAAGAAAAACGATGTATTTTAGAATCCAGTAAAATGTTTCTGAATTCTTTTCTGAATGTAAGATATCGAAACTGATGATACTTTTGTAGGCACTACGCATAATATTGAAGTGCGTATAAATTCATCAAATAGACCAGTGGTTCTCAATTATCGATAGTTTGCGGACCCCTTGTGGATCGGCGGAGATGATGGAGGGCTCCATTCATGGTGAGGGAGGGAAAGGTAAAGGCTAAATATAATAATGATTGAATAAATGGATATAGCTAAGTGCTAGTGTGAAGTAGACCTCTCTTATTTACATACAAACAAGAAAAACTGGGCCGAAAACTGAAGTTTTTCTTCTCGACCTGAAAAAAGACAACCTTTATTTTCAGGCTTGACTGATGAGGCAGGGCTTCGCGGACCCCTAGAAAGCCTTCACGGACCCAAAAGGCTCCGCGGAACCCCATTTGAGAACCACTGAAATAGACAACTACACTGCCACACTGCGCGCCTCCATGGCACAAGCTTTGCCTTTGTGCTGTGCTGCTTCTATTCTTTTCAGAGGATCACTATCACCTCCACAAACTAGGCGCCGCTAGCTCCGGTCATCTTATTATCACTTAGTAGCCTAATGTTCACAGTTTCAACCGATAAGCACAATCAGAAACAAATAAAAAAAGCGAGACTTCACCATTGGAGCCTCGAACGCCGAGTGCGTTAGCACACCGCCGCTCTGACCACGTAGAGCAATAGCTCGCACTGCAGAACTCGGGAATAGTTGTTTCGATTCACACCACTGCCCGTTTCGAAGTACCGGCGTGCGTTCGACGTACCGGCGTGCGTTCGACGTACCGGCGTGCGTTCGACGTACCGGCGTGCGTTCGATGTACCGGCGCGCGTTCGACGTACCGGCGTGCGTTCGATGTACCGGCGTGCGTTCGACGTACCGGCGTGCGTTCGATGTACCGGCGTGCGTTCGACGTACCGGCGTGCGTTCGATGTACCGGCGTGCGTTCGACGTACCGGCGTGCGTTCGATGTACCGGCGTGCGTTCGACGTACCGGCGTGCGTTCGATGTACCGGCGTGCGTTCGACGTACCGGCGCTGCGTTCGATGTACCGGCGTGCGTTCGACGTACCGGCGTGCGTTTGATGTACCGGCATGCGTTCGACGTACCGGCGTGCGTTCGATGTACCGGCGTGCGTTCGACGTACCGGCGTGCGTTCGATGTACCGGCGTGCGTTCGACGTACCGGCGTGCGTTTGATGTACCGGCATGCGTTCGACGTACCGGCGTGCGTTCGATGTACCGGCGTGCGTTCGACGTACCGGCGTGCGTTCGATGTACCGGCATGCGTTCGACGTACCGGCGTGCGTTCGATGTACCGGCGTGCGTTCGACGTACCGGCGTGCATTCGATGTACCGGCGTGCGTTCGATGTACCGGCGTGCGTTCGATGTACCGGCGTGCGTTCGACGTACCGGCGTGCGTTCGATGTACCGGCGTGCGTTCGACGTACCGGCGTGCGTTTGATGTACCGGCATGCGTTCGACGTACCGGCGTGCGTTCGATGTACCGGCGTGCGTTCGACGGTACCGGCGTGCATTCGATGTACCGGCGTGCGTTCGATGTACCGGCGTGCGTTCGATGTACCGGCGTAACGGCGCGCGGTCACTACATCGGGATACATATTAAACAACCCAGGCAAGCAGCGGTGCTGGCACGGCCGGCCGATCAAAAACAAAGTACGACAAGTCACATCGCGCTTCTGCACATAGGCAAAGGCGAGATGGATCAGTTTACACTACTGGCCGCGCTGGCGCTGGTAGTCCTGTAAGCTCCGGGCAATTCCGGGGACGCGCGCTGCTGAGCAGCAGCGGAGAGATAACGTTGAGATATTAAAGCGCAAAACGACAAGGAAGGAAATACGAAGGAGAGATAAAATAGCACTAGCTAACAACTGACGTTTAATACTCCCAAAAAAAAAGTACAGAAAAAAAAAGTTTTGGATGTTAGCGAAACACAATAGAGAAATAGAAGAAAACCTCTGAAAAATCCTATGTTATCCGTAAAGAGATTATACGAGATTTTACGGAACAAACCAACCAGCACCGGCGATGGACAGCTGGGAGCACAACCACCCCGGCAGCTGACATTATTCAGCTGTCATCGACCGGTACGACTGGAAGCACCGCGATGGTCGCCCGAAGTACTAGGCGCGCCTAGCCGTTTTGCGGTACATTTGGCGGGCCGCACTTCATTCCCGGATCGAGAGGCCGTGGTACTGAACTGGCCAGTGTTTTCATTTACACCGTAAACCAGTATCGCCGCACCTCAAAGGCAGACTGAACTCGCGCTGCATAAACACAAAAGTAAAATTTTGTTTTCCAGACGCCACCCTAATCAGCAACGTCGTGTCATTCTCAAGCCAAATGCGACAAATGACAGCACATAAGTGCGGCAAATTGAAATCAAAATGCGAACTCTTCTTTCATAATTTCGCTAGCATCTCTTTTAGACTGGTTCACACCTTTGCGTTCAAGTGCACTTAGGACTACTTACGACGATAGAACAAACTGGCGCCAACTGTCGGATAGTCTAAGAACATTGCAGACCTCCGCGTGTACTTCCTGGACTAGACTAAAATTTGTGAACTTTTTTTAGATGAAATTTAGGTAGTATCACAAGAAATGGTGGCTTAGTTATAAATTTGTCATAACAATTTTGGACACGTAGTAAAATAATCGGGCATGAAATTCAGGAAACGTGTGTAGATCGGAAGATTACCGATGATATCCTGAAGAAGACAATAGTTTGTGTTCTGGTTGCAACAATAACAAGCGGCTGGAACACTCTCGCCACACTCACTGGCACATGTGTGAGCCAAACTTTAGAACCGCTAATTCGTGCGAGTCCATCTTATCAACTTTCGAACATTTATCAAATTGGAGTCTTATCTTCTTACATGGTCTAGAATGAGGAAATAATATAGGCAGACGAATAAACAGTACTGATCGAAGTGAGTAATTACAAACAAAAAAAACAATCTGTGGCGGTGCTGCCAGACCCGTTATCTTTCGGCGGCTGAAATGAAGCGATCGTAATCTTCATTTATCGATGAATCAGTGTCAAAATACCAGACCCTTTGAGTACTATATTCAGGGAACACTGGCGCGTATGAGTTTTAGAGGCTCGATTAAATATAGTCCACTTCCTTTCTCGAGGACATTTAATCCCTATTAAACAACCCAGTATAACTTTTCCCTATCCGGATTATGGAACTGGAAATCTGTTTCTGGAAACTCAAAATCCAAATATCAGACAACAGAATAATTTCTAAAAACCTGAAATCCAGATAGAATCCAGATAGATTTCCAGTGACATAATCAAGATAGCGAAAAGTTATCCTGAGTTTTTCGGATAGGGATACTTTTGGAAGACCTGTAACCTTGTTGAATCCTGTATTATCACTGAGAGAATAAGGCGCGCAGGGTGTGGTGATATCCGGCGATGTTACTGTAGCTGCAGTAGATGAGATTGCGGGATTAGCCAATAAAATGCCATAGAATCAGGAAAAAACAAGGATTGTGGATATAATTGGCCACGCACTGCGATTCTTAAACTGTCAGTTACTATGGAACACTAATTATTGCATTTTACTCTATTTTACTCTTTCCTTATTTAAAATCACGCCTGGCAAGTAATAAATAATTAAACAATGCGCGGCATTGTTGTGTTTCTTTTTTTTTCAGATGGGTGGAGACACAACCTCAAGCGGACCCAACATATCAGTACCTGGGCAATTTTATTCGTATGGCATTCAAATTCAGTGTACTCTGAGCAGTGCATTTATATAATAATTTTCAATAATTTCAGTGCTTCCTGAGGTCTACACTAGAAGCCCATTTTTACGAACCGACGTCAGTCCGTAAGTGAGCCTTCTAACATTTTGATTTTTGAACGGGCAGCGTTTTGTTGCACTTTCTAAAAGGTCAGTGTGCGTATCCTTTCACAAATAATGCCAAACAAGCATCAAAGTTTATAGAGCCACTTTTTATATTGAGTACTCAATAGGCAATGTTACGGGCCAATGATCATGCAGTTCCAGGCAACACCCCAGAAAAGTGCCTACTTGGTCCAAGATTTGCGATCCTAGTTGCCTAACAAGGCCTATATGGTCTTCCCCTGCGGCATTAGTTAGTGCCAAAGTACTTGTGGACTTTTTTTAGCCTTTTTTTTTTGTTCGAGACAAGTTCCAATGCCATACATCAGACAGAAATTATATGTGTCAACTAAGGAACCCACAGCGAGGCCTGTTTGTACGTAGAGGCGTTCACAATCGAAATAAAAGAAATTGAGCATTGCGGAAGCTAAACTTCGGTCCATTGGCATAGCAAAACGATTAGTCATTTGGGCAAGTGCTGCTGGGCCATGATGTTTTTTGCTGTTGTTTATTTCGGCGTTTGTTTTCTATCAAAAAGTTCAATTGAGGTTCAGCGCTTGACTTGTGTGCACCCGTCTACTTCGCCTTTGTATGTGCGCTGTGTTGACTATACCAAGAATGGGCCAACAAGCCCGCATCGCTACCTTAAACGGAAAGAAAGCCAACAGAGGTATACGCTCTTCTGTAATATTAAAGTTATTTCCCCTTGATTGTTTACTACTACCGAAGACAAAATAAAATATGTTTGAAGTCGTTTAAAAAATTAATTGTGCCAAAAAAAATATCTTCAGTTTAAAGGTTGCTTCAACAGGAACCCCGCGGATTTCTTGTATAAGGCTCCATGCCTTGAAAAGGTCACGATGCGATTG
Source organism: Ixodes ricinus (assembly GCA_037355805.1). Classification (NCBI taxonomy): domain Eukaryota; kingdom Metazoa; phylum Arthropoda; class Arachnida; order Ixodida; family Ixodidae; genus Ixodes; species Ixodes ricinus. The sequence continues at coordinate 10,516 of JAZHYW010036759.1, forward strand.
ACGAAATTTATTCTTGTGACTTCTTTTCGCCGAACGTCGCATTATATTGCAACGGTTTCTGGCTACCTTAAATTATTGCCTTGGCTGCTTACTCTTGGGTTACCCCTGCAACGGCGAGCCCTGCTGCAAGCCATCGAGTCTTGGTATGACAACAACACGCGATTTGTTCGCACGTTCATTTTATTTTTTGTCATCGGCGTTACCGTTTGACTCGAAAATACGACGAGTTGTAAACGTGTCACCAACAGCCACTTTGTTTTGCGATAAGTTTGAGCAAAGCCGGTGCTACAAGCACAATAATTTTGTTTTGAATAGTTCCTTCACTTCACGAACGCGCGTGCATAAAAGCACGCTCAAAGCCTAGCGTTCGCTCCTGTAGCTTCACTTTTGCTTAAAACCAAAGCAAAAAGGAGTATAAATCAAAGGTGTAATCGGTTTCCAGTGGATCGTATCGGGTAAAAAGATTGAACGAGTCAAGAAATTTAATGAGTCAAGATATCGAACGCGTCCAGAAGTTCGGTATATTTCAAGTGGAAATTTCTTCTTAACTTCCACTGTAAGGAGGAAATTTCCTCTCCTGAGAAGGAAGAAAACTTCCCACGTATTTCTTGAGTACGGAGGCCATTTCCCACTGTGACTCTCTCACAGTTTTATTTTCAGCGCTTGTCGGGCCTGTTACCGGGTAAAGAGCAATCTTGCTCGAGTAGCGGTGGTAAATACCTGATATGTCAATTGTGCCGTTTAGAGCCACATATTAATGCAGTTCAATAATAATCCTCGCACCGACGATCACACACACACTTTGCAGTTGTGTTCCTACACCACGCACAGCACCTGCTTGATCGCAAAAAGAGATCAAGGAGACTGGGGAAATTTTCCTCCTTTTCCAACTCCCGATAGAAGTTGCTTCATACAAATAAAGCGGAAGGGGAGAACAGAACCAATTTCCTCAGTCCACAAGTCATAGGAGGAAATGCAAAGTTTCCTTTCTTTTCCGCTCCTTTTTCCTTCGAGGTGCTGTCATACCAGGAACGGCTTGAGGACGGCATTGATGAATATAGAAGACTCCTCCGGGTGCCTCGGACGACATGCGCAACAGAGCAAGCCACAACCATTTAGGCGATCCCGGTGCTACCGCCGGTATCCCGCTCAGCAAAATCTGTAAAGTTGCCCTACACGCGAACAAAATACCGCTAATAGCAAATTAATCCCACGCCAACGCGGGGACTGTTCGATGCAACTCTAGCGCCAGCTGCCCCAACCCCCTGGGATGTTTTCTTTGTGTCAGCGCGGCTCCGCACAAAAGCGTGACATAGTTACCTCCTGATGAGCAACCCGGAGATAAAAGGGAGGAATATTTGCCTGTGTAAATACCATTTTACCGATACTTGAGATACCAGAACACACAATGACAACAGAGCACAAGATGGAACTTTCCAGAAGAGCACACAATTATAAAGGAACGAACCCGTCGAGCGGGGTTCCAACCCTTCCAGATTACGTGACAGCCGCTTGCGTTGCCAACTCGATCACGCGCGCGGCATTACACCCTCTTTAAGGAGCAGCCGCCCGCTGCTTATAAAATTGAGGCGAACTAAAAAGCATATGCACCCCAAAAGAAGATAAGATGAACTTAAGGTTCTGACAGTCCATCACGGTTACAACTCCTCAAGGTCCTTTATTGTTGTTGTCATTATCGTGAGAAGTTTGTGCTGTCGTCGAATGCCTTCATAGCCGACCGTCGTTGTCGTCGTGCGTCGTCATCATATGTCGTCGTGATAGATCGTCGCCATAGGTCATCGTCGGAAGCCGTCGTCGCATGTCGTCGTCTTAAGTTGTCGTCGTAAGTGGCCTTGATAAGTTGCCGTCGAAAGTTGCCATCGTAGGTAATCATCATAAGTCACAATTCGCCGTCGTTTGACGTGGCTCGTCGTGGTCGTTGGTCATCGTCCATCATTCGTCTCGTCTTAATACACTTGCATGCGTTCGTGGTGCTCACGGAGAGTGTCCATTGTTATGCTCGTGAGAGTGTTAAGCGTGGGTAAACGCTACCCAGCACCTCTACGAGAATGTTACCTACGAAAAATGCAAAAAATAATGTAAAACTGAACGCACATATTTAAACACGGTGACCTGTACAAACAAGATAAAACAGGAAGTGTCGATCATCCTGAGCCGCCGACTGGCCAGAAACAGCCCGATACCGCTGCTTTCATTGGAGATAAATGAGAACACACAATGACAGCCGACAACAACACTCTAAGAAAGAGGGACGAAAAGGCAAAAAGCACAAAAAACGGGGACTAGAGGAAGTTCACACAGGACAAGCGCTGACTCTCAACTGAAATTTAATTGCTATGAAACCAAACAAAGAAAACAGCAACGCCGCCCACGTCACATAATACATTCACCACGTGTCCAAAAAAACAGTCTCTTTACTACTTAAGCCCATTGACGTTTGGCTTACACAGTTTGCGCCTGCTTTGATAATTGCATGCGCCTCTAGAATTTCTCTAGCAGTCTTACTGAAGATAGGTTTGCACCAACATCCATGACAATGCAATGGCAGATGCCCCCCCTACAGCTCCTACCACTAATCGCAACGACAAGTCAAGCTCCCGCAGTCTATGATTAACACACCTGCCCGTCTGACCGCCGTAGGCTTTTCCACACGTTAATGGAATCGTGTATACAACTCCACCTTGCAAACAACATATTGATTTTCATGCTTCACCGAGCAAGCGGGAGCCTTTGTCCTTCTTATCGCCAACTCTCGCGCATAGGCCCCGCTTGCTCGGTGAAGCATGAAAATCAATATGTTGTTTGCAAGGTGGGAGTTGTATACACGATTCCACTAAAGTGATGGAAAAGCCTACGTCGGTCAGACGGGCAGGTGTTAATCACTGAACTGCAGGAGCATGACTTGTCTTTGCGATCAGTGGTGGGAGCTATAAGGGGTATCTGCCATTGGATTGTCATGGATGTGGGTGCAAACCAATCTTCAGTAAGACTGCTATCATTGGCTATGGAAGGGACAGAGTGAATAGATAAATTCTAGAGGCGCATGCAATTTTCAAGGGAGCCGCAAACTGTGTAAGCCAAACGTCACTGGGACTTAAGTAGTAAAAATATTGTTTTTTGGACACGTGGTGAATGTATCATGTGACGTGGGCGGTGTTGCTGTTTTCTTTGTTTGGTTTCATGTGATTAAATTTCAATTGAGAGTCAGCGCTTGTCCTGTGTGAACTTCCTCTAGTCCCCGTTTTTGGTGCGCTGTTTGCCTTTTCGTCAGTATGAACCAACTAACCCACATCACCACCCTTATCAAGAAAGAGGGGGTGTATAGGAATACACACCTTGTCCCATATGTCAACCCCCAAAACAACAATTCGACGTTCAGTCCAAAGACGTCGAACCTACGATACCAGCTTTCAAGAGCGGCTTGAGAGTCGACCGATACAACTTGTTAAAATAGCTAGTGTATGCATTAAGGGCTACAGTAAGACAATCAAGGTTTTTTTGGCCCTGCTGCAAAACCTCAGTATTTTTTTGTAGTCTTTAATACGCACATTAGCAATTTAGTACGTTATATTCAACAGCAATCAAGCCGCTCGTAGAAGTTGGCATCGCCAGCTCGACTCTCAGTGGACTGTATGTCAAAATGTAGTTTTTTGGGTATTATATATGGGGCAAGGGGCGCACTCCCTAAAGAACCCCTATCTCTAAGAGTGTAGCTGAAACTTTTCAGAAGAGTACAGAGTATTCGAAGAACGGTCCGGGTCGACCGGGGTTTGAACCCCGGTTTCCCGCATCGTAGCCACTTACGTTACCAACTCCGCCACGCACGCGTCAATATTGTGCTCAAAACCTTCTCTTTTATTACTCTCTTTTTCCCCGATTCTGAATGTCCTATTCATAAATTTAGAAAGAACATAGGAGTTCAGTGTACCTTGCAGCGGTTTGGCCTTGCTGCTGCCCGTAGGGAGGTACGACACCCGAAATCCAGTTCAACAAGACAAGCGTTTATTACCTTTCGGTTTCCCAGCGGCGACTGCCGCTGGGCGAGATTGGCCTGACTCTTATAGCGGGATGTGCGGTGCTTTCACGCCCCCCTCCCGCTTGTGCGCGCGAGCGCCCCCGCAAACTTTAAGGCGACAATAAAAGATAAAGAAATTTCTACTCTGCGCTCGTCACAAAGAAGTACAGGGGAATTAATTGAAAATTGAAAATCAGAAAAAGCAAGTTATGTTTTGTTATATTTGAGATTTACTTGGTCGTCGCATTTCTGTTTCTAGATCGTTGAATTTTGGAGCCCTTGGATCCGTAATTGGCCGTTACATTATCCGTGGTTTCGGCGGCTACGGTGAGTTGCGAACACTTTCTTTAAAGTTGTGTAAAAAGATATTTACAAAGCTTCCTCTCGTTGGTCGTTTTTCGCGGCTCGTGCTTGGAACCAAATCTCATTTATATTTTGCCAAGAACAAACATCTCTACTCGAAGGAACTCTCAAACATGCAGGTTTGACAAGCATTCCACCGAATGAAGATTGTTGTTTTGCGCAGGTGATAAATGGGGTTTACAGTCACTGGTAGCTTAATTAATACAGAGCATGGCAAGTCTCTAGCATCTTATTTTATCCCAGCGGCAAACGAGATTCTGGCTTTAGCCATTAAGAACGTCGAAGAGCCAATCACGGAGCAAGAAGCATTAAAATAATAAGCCACGTGCCTTGCTTTTTAAAAGGACCATGAAGATGATATCGAACCATTAAGGAAAGGTTTTTCTCCTTGAGTCTCTTCTCAGCTGGCAATATTTTCAATCCATTTATGCAGTTCAATGAATTATTTCATATAAAAAAGTCAACGCAACAACAAGTGACATCCGGCTTTCCCAGAATTTAACCTTTCTGAAAACAGATGTGGAGTCGAAAGTAAACCGTTGATTTCAGTAAAATGTATTGGTCATCAGCGTAGATGGCGCTGTGAGCTGTAGTGGCGGTCTGTGATTTGAGAGAGATGCGCCGCGTTGCGACTGCGAGTGACTACGACATTCGTGGTTCGTATGCCGCTGGCCAAGCTACTCACTGAATTGGTTGCCGCACTTCGCACGAAGCACGGCAGCCGGCTCGCTTGTGTCGCTCGTACGAACCTACAGAGACAGAACACCGTGGTAGGCTTCACGCGGACACTATTTGTTTTACTAAACCAAGACATGGCACAAGTATGGTCCTGCTCGAGAAGGATCGGCGTAAAAGCGACGGAGTCTTCTGCTCGCGTGGGGGCGTTTACAGGTGTTCCCTATGTTCCCGCATATCCGCTCAACATCACTTTAGTACACCACAGGCGCAGAAAGGTCTCGATGGATAAAAAGGAAGGTTTCGATGGATGTTCAGAAGAGATCGCGGCGTGCTAGACGATGTGCGACAGAAGCTTTTTGACATGGACCCGGAGAAGTGCCGGAAACTGAAGCGCGTCATCTTCGAATGGTTCCTGCAGCTCCCTTCACGGGTGGAACCGAAAATCGCACGGAAAAATGAAAACAAAACAGAACGATGCGCCATTTTCGTTTTTCTCGTAAGAAAAATATAATTTATATTTAAGACAGACTAAACGCTTTTCGAGTCACTCCTTGCCCAATACTCACTAGTGAAAAGCGCTCGGCTATTTGAGTCCACGCATCAGCGGGTTGCAATAGTGTTTTATTTTTATTGCGCTAAACTTTTTCTACAAAAATGTTTAATTTTCGCTGTTTTTTCTTAAATAAAATGCATTTTCGTTACAACTCACGATTGGCAACAAACACGAGCGGAGTCCGTGCATTTTTACCAGGGTGTCGAACCGAAATGTTTTTCGCTCCGGTTTTCGTTCCGGTTCAGGGAAAACGGTTCAGCTCCGGTTCAACTCCGGAGTGAAAAAATAAAGGTTCAAACCGGTTTGAACCGGTTCGTTCTCATATGCTACAAAAACAATTGAAGACCGCAAAAAAATAAACTTTGCACATTTTATAAACGTGTTACACATAAAAAGCAAAGTCTCGCATTATTGTGTGGAACGAACGAGCTAGTGCTGGGGCACCTCGGGACGTGGGTGAAAGCGCGGTTCAATGTCAGGCAGCTGACCGAAAAAGCAGGACGTCGTCAAGCATATCCGGGGAAAGACGGCCCCTCTGAGACGATAAAATGAACTTGAGTGCAGAAAAGGCTCGCTCCACGCTGACCTGGATCGCAGGCACTCCCAGGGCTACTCGCGCCAATGCGTAGAGTTCTGGATGGCGCTCCCGTCTCTCTTCCCAAAACTGCAACACGTTAGCGTCCCTTGAAAGCCGCGGCTCCTTGTCTAGCATCTCCAGGAGGCATGCTATATAAAGGGAGCTACTGGTACCTCGAACGTGCACGCCAGCCTCAACCTCTTTTTCCTTGAGGAGCGCTTCCACGGCGTCTTCCGGATCTTCTGGAGCCGCCGCAGTTTCAGAAGACAAGGTAGAATCTTGCTCGCATTGCAGAGCTGCGATCCGCCTCCGAGTCTTTGTTAAATGCAACGTGGCCCGGTACTTTTGCGCAGGGGTGAGAAGAAGGCGGTAGCTGGGGATCTATGTACACTGCTGCACAGAAGACATCCGTGTCAAGAAGTTGTCGCTTCCGCTTTTTCATTGACTGGACCAAGGCCTTTGCTAACGGCGACGATATCTTGAAAGTGTCCATGGAATATGTCAGCCATGCTCCGTAGAAATCTCCTACAGTGATCTGTTCCTTCTGCAATGTTTTCGTCGCCACTTCTGCCGGGCGAAGCGATACTGCGAGCATTTCGACTTCCGCCCATGTGTCTTCAGTCGACCTGGAGCTTTCTTCTTTTGAGAGCAACCCTCCAGCCCTCTTAGTTCAAGTAGCCAGGTGAGCATATGCAGCGTGGACATCCACCGCGTTGGACAATCAAGCATTGGTTTCTTCAATCCTAGCTTCCTGATCAGGATAACACATTGGACACGTAGTCTCTTAACAAGCGCACGGCTTTCTCCGGTTTGCGCGAAAAGAAGTGTTTTTTTTTTTTTACATTTTCGGTTTCTTTTTTAGGTTACTGTGTTTTTCGCCACGCACTTTTCACGCGACCTGACTTCGCGTATGAACCGAAAACCGCATGGAAAACATATCGGTTCCGCTCCGGAGCGAAAAAAATTATTTCGTTCCGTTTCAACTCCGGTTCGAGCGAAAATAACGGTTTTTTCCGGTTTTCGGTTCACGGTTCGGGTTCGGTTCAATACCCTGATTTTTACCAATCGCCAGACAAGCCTCAGTTGGTGTCACGAGATCACGTGACTCAAAAGCTGGATCCTTTTGCAGCCTCGGACGTTGTTGTCGTTGGTCCAGGTGCGATTATTGGTGGATCTGACAAATTGCTTTGTGCGGCGCGCAGGCGCACTTGAGGCTATACCTTTTTCAACATTACCTGAAAGACGCCTGACATCTATTTGATTCGTTAAATTTAACCTTCGAAATCCTCTTCATGGTCCGATTTCAGCTCTCAGTGATGCTGTTATGAACTTCAGCAGCGAATAACGACCAACAGATCTATCTAGGGACCCCACTCCCTCTAATTTTTTTCCAACCTCTCTCACAGCCGCAAAAATGACCGCTTCTGCTACATTTTACCATTCCCAGTCGGAAACTTCCTTTAATTGAAACCACCTTGCAGCTTTTATTGCATTCATCGCTAACGATCGACTCTTTAAACGTTCTTTTAAAACCCCTCTCTGTTTTGAGCCTCTATGAACTAAGTATACAATTACTGTATTCTGCTTGTTAGTGTTATATTTTGTTGTTTCCATTCTTCTCTAAAAATAACGCATGGGCCTGAACGTATTTGAATAATTAAAATATTAAAGACTACGTTGCCCACGTGTATTCATCATGAATGAATAAATTACGCTTTCTGGGAGGATTTTCCCAGCACGAAAAGACACATTCATGTGTGTCTCGTGTACCCTTAGGCTCGCTGTACAACTCCAAGGGAGAGCTGGACGACTGGTGGAGTCCCTCTACCCGGAGAAATTATCTGCAGGAGACGCGCTGCTTCAGCAGCCAGATCCAGTGGTTCACCAACCCTTTTACAGGAGAGGAAGTAAGCGCTTTCCGCTACGCTGTTTTGAAACGTTTAAGTGAAACGAAAATAAAACACACACCCCGAGTGATACGGATAAACAGATATTTGACTCAACTTTCAGCGATTTGTAAAAGTCCGCCTCGAAAGCACATGTTTAGTTATTCCGAACAAACGGCGGACTGCATTCCTTTCACCCCTAAGCTGAGGCTGCGGTGGGAGCCATACGCTCTCGCCGGACCAATCAACAGCCACCCTTTCATTCCCTGAACCAGCTCTCATCGGGAGGATGTGGACCAGAGCGTGATCACGGGGCCAATGATCCACGTATGACTGGTTTATCGTCCCGAGCAGCACAGATTTGGCCAATCATTGGCCAATGGCTGGAAATGGTCATTTGGCCAGTGACGAGCATTGGCCAAGCATTCGCTGATGACTGGCCTCTCTCTGGCCATTGGCCATCAGCCATCTGCCAATCATTGGCCGATGAATGGCCACTCTTTGATCATTGGCCAAAAGACCATCGCCAGCCATTAGCCAATCTTTGGCCAGATTCCGTGCTGCTTGCGGTACTTCTAGCCTCCACCCCAATCTCAGCTTAGGGGTGAAATGAGTACAAATATTGCAAGGAGCGAAAGTATACAGGGTTAAAAATCTAGCTCGTTCATTATTTTTTATCTCCAGTCTCCCAGGTTCTACATTGGTGTGTGGCAATATATAGAACGTTTTTACCTCAATCGAGAGCTTTCAGCAACAAAGAAAATAATTACATTTTATGGACTAAACCTACTCTTATTTCGAGTGAAAAAACGTCTGCGTGACTGAGTTATTAAAGCAATTTCTTTTTTGTGTGTGAAGCCTAGAGCGTCAAAATAATTCATTTGGATTCTAAAGATGACTACCGCGATGTCCGCAGCGACTCGCCGCATATTAATTAATTTTAGTTTGTCTAGCGACGACCCTAGTTGAATTGTATTATCGTGGATTTTGTTAGCTGTAACACGCCAGCGGTGGCCATCCCGTACCCCCCAGCGCTGCATAGCAGGCACCGTCAGAAACTTCAGGAAGTCCGCGCATGCGGCTAGAGGCGGACTCGCTCTTGCCGCCTGCAAGTACACCCTCGGGTTGTCGTCTGCTATAAAGCAGACGACGCAACACGCTTGCCAAGTTGCGCTGTACACGGTTTCGTGGGCGCTCTTTTAGGCACGAATCGACTATCAGCAGTCCGTGCTCGTCTGATATCCATAGCAAACTGGTCTCGAACTCATTCTGGACAGGCGATGTTTATTGCGGCAGATTGCAAAGCCATGAGTAACATAAACCCTGGTCACATTTCTTTTTTTATTTTATTTTGCTTTTCCAGAGACAGGCGTGCGTAATGCATGCTTCAGGAATACGCGTTCGCGAACCACCATGCAGCGTGAGAGCAGCAGGTGTGATGCAGAAATAGACCGTAAACTGCAAGTTTGGCGATGCTTATCCTCAACCCGTAAGACGAATATCCGTGAGTCAGGGGATGAATCACCCCGTAAGAGGCACCCACTGAAACCGTGTTCGGCGAACATTGGCAAGCGCAGTGGCGTTTTCTGCTCTGCGCCTAGCAGACGACAAAGTGAGGGTGTGCTCGCAGGCGGGAAGAGTCAGTCCGTCAATCGGCGCATGCGCGGAGTTTCGGATTGCGCCTGCTATGCGGCGCTGAGGGTACGGGACGGCGCCCGCTCGCGTGTTACAGCTAACAGAGTACACGACTGTACCTTTTGAGCTGAATTGTTCAATTGCGTTTAGATTTTTTCAACCTAATCATCACTTCAACATTCTATACTTCCACAGTCTAGAGAATTATCCCGACGGTTTGCACTATTTCCAGTCCTACGTCAAACACTGTATCGTACTAACGCCAACGTTTCGGACGTGTCTTCATTAGGTTCACCAGCAAAGCATGCTGCTGGTGCATAGAAAAGCTTCCGTTCTCTCTTTGCGTCTATAAAAAGATTAAGGAAGACGCAGTTTTTCTTTTTTCAACTTGTAAATAATTATTGCAGAATTTGAAAACATAAAAAAGGTTCGCAACGATGTGTTAAATAAACACTGTATTCAACCCGGTCTGACGTTAATATTCTGGAACGCAGCATTTTATGGATTCAATGAAACATTGTGAATATTAAAACACCGAAAGTTTCTGTGAATTGTTCGAAAAAATAATGATATTCAATTATTCCACAATTTAAGAGTATAGGTGGCTTAATGAACAGTATTTCAGCTAAAACTAACTTATATTTCATAGAGGAGGAAGGTTGTGCACTTGAGCAACCGGCCCTACTGAACAAAACAACAGCAACAGTTTATAGTGTTTAATATTTTATGCCTGCACACCCTATCTATATCCTGTTTGATGCAATGTTTATATTTTGTAATAAAACACATGCACTTTTATCTCTGCTATCATCAGATCAATGGCTCCATTCATGAAGATACACTGGTTTCTGACAATGCAGCACTAAAATCGTCATATAAGGTACGTTTTTTTATGTTTTAGACTTTTACCGCTAAAACAGTTACGCGGGCTAATATAAAATGCAGTTCACATACTCTGCGCATGATTCGTATATTATTTTTACGTTATAAAGCTGAAACCTAAGACTTGAGCAAAGCCTCTCTAAATGTTAGGTGCAGATACCACATTACCTGGACATCAGCTTGAAAGCATTTTATTTATTTAGTGGTTATTTTTTGTATTTATTTGAAATGGTGCTAATTAGTTGAGTTCAGTTTTATTTATGTCTGTCATTGAGTAGAAGAATATTCTTGTCAACACATATAAAAATACGGGTGTCCTGGCAGGTGAAAATCCTTAGGTCACAGAATGCGGGTTATCCCGCAGTCTGTGACCACGGGAAAACCCGCGGTCACGGACTGGTGTGTTAACAAAGATCGCAAGCCCCGGAGACTCCCCCCCCCCCCCCAATCTTCTCCACAGTACTTGCGATTATCTAAAAATTAACATTGAACGTTATTACTTTAGACGAAAGGTAAAGCCTAAAAAACTGTGAACCATTTACTAGCATAATTAAGATGTCCTTAAAAAATTACGGTTTCAATAATGTGATTGCATTTAGTAGTCCCACAGACAATCCTGAGTGTGGGGCAAACTGAAATAGATTTTCAGACTCCCTTTGTAATGTTTCTTCGCGTGTTTTGTAATCGCAGTAAAAAACAAAGATAAAATACCAAGTCACTTGCGCTTTTGACACTATTTGATTGGCCTGATTAGGTCGTAGCGTCGGCCGAGGTTTGGATTGAAGATGAAACTAAATTTAGCTCGCTAACGCAGAGTTCCGGTAGTGTTGCTTGGTCCTACTGCTACACGCTTTCTTTTATCTATTTCTTATGGTGCCAATCAAAGGCAATCGGTCACATGCACACAGTCGCTTTGATTCCATACGAATCGTATGGTAAATCTCGCACGTTACAAATAACTACGTCTAACGAACAAGACTTGGTGGCGCAAGTGAGCTGGTGTAGGTTCATAATTTTAGAATTGCCCAAGACTCCGGTGATGACCCAAAAACCGACAGGAAGAAGGAAAGAAGTCTCAAACACAAAGATGTGTTTGAGGCTTGTTTCCTTCTTCATGATCGTTTTTCTGTCGTCACCGCAACCTCGGGTAATTCTACATATATAAAACCACGTCTAATTGTGATTACGTAATATATGTTGTGACTAGGTGCGCCTACCGTATGGATGTTCATGCATTGCCAGCTTTGGACAAAGTAGACTTTATGTCGTACCGCCACGCTGTAACGGTTTTTCGTCATACTCCTGCAACACGCTTTCTGCATGAAGTCCACCCCAGACACACGATTTGTGTTAAAAGAAAATATTATCTATTTTTAGTCGCGGCTGCCCTCTTAATTGTCTGAATTGAAGGCTATGGCACAATCGGAGAACGACGGCCTGAATCATTCGAACTCGGATACTAACAAGCGCTTGTAATTTTAGCAGGGAGTGTGTTAAATCTTCCGGTATGAAAACAATGTCCGACTGAACTCATGCACACCGCGCTGTCGCGCGTTCGCGCTGCGCCGAGCGACAGGGCAGCCAGCAACGCAGCGTGATACCGGATTGACATGGGCGGCAGAGAGCGGCTTGTTCCGCTTCCTCGATCGGTTTACGGGACAATAAATGGCGGGTGCCACCCCTCCTATTTAAAAGGGAAAAATTTTGAGGCTGTTTGGGTTGAGGTGTTTCAACTACGCAAATGGTGTTGGTGCCAACAAGGCCACTGTATTCTCGCGGAGTAACCTGCCTCCTCGAGTAAAGCATTTTCAGAACCCATGGCAACGTTTTATTACAGGTTATTCCACAAAAACTAGCATTCTTAAATGAATTTTACCCTTATCCCGATTCTTTTGATAAAACCTAATATGCTCATGAGTGTCCCGTATGCTGGAAAGCATTTAAAGCCTCTCAGAGCTATGAGTAACCAAGCAGAACTAACCGTAAAGCACATAAAACAGTTTTTTTTTTTTGCTTTTCGGGTTTTTATTACAATGAAGACCAGATATAAAAAAAACTAACAAATTTAGATTGTTACGGATGAAACGATAAAAACATCATGGAGAGTAACATTTTGTTCGCAGAAACACATATGCACAATTTTTCATGAACTGTGCTTTTACGCGTTCTTGAGGTTCAGAATATATGTTTTCATTGTTGACAACATGTCCACATGCTGACAATTAGGCATTGGACAAAATATGAGATGCATCTCTAAATCAAAGTTTATTTTCAGAGCAATGAAGGCATTCCATCAACATAGCCACACAAATATTTTTTGCCGCTCCTTGTACCGGGCCAAACAAGTTTAAAGTTGTAGAGCTTATCGCCACCTTTCGCTTTTTGCTTTATGTTTTGTTATGCAAAAAGTCACCACGGGGCTGACCGAAAGGTTGAAAGTGGAAAGAAAGCCGAAAATCGCTGAGATTTGTCAAGTAGAGAACAGTTTTTATTTTCGTGTTTATTATAATCTTACGTTTCTTTCGTAGTAAGCCTGAGTTTAGTAAAAATATTAATTCAAAGGCGAGAATCAAATGACTACACTACAAAGGTTAACCTTGCTTTATACTTTTACAAATGTTTAATTATGGTGTAAATATTAAACACTGAATACAGCGCGGCTATGCACAAAGGTCTAAAATAAATATCAAGATAATATTAACCACTTTGACTTTAGTATTATGGTATATATAATATTAACCACATTGATTTTACTTTTATATATATATATATATATATATATATATATATATATATATATATATATATCATATTAGTAAAATCAAAAGTGGTTCATATTTTCCGGATATATATTTTCTAAAATTTGTGCATAGCCGCGCTGTAGTTAGCGTTTAATAATTACACCATATTCAAACATTTGTAGAAGTATAAAGCAATAATAATTTTTGTAGAATACCTCAGAAGTTACAGTGTTTTTTTGTTTATTTTATCTTATTAGCCTATAAATACTGCCACCTAGCAGACAAAATTAGAAACCAAATCCTACGCGCTTCAGACGTTGCAAAAATACAGACTCTAGGACAACTAATACACACATAATATTCCAATCAAGAACCTAATTTTACTTTATATTTGGGAAGTGTACTCATGAATCAATGTTTATTGATTTTGAATTTTATTTCGTCAACATTGCTCTGTCTCTCGTTTAATTTGCAATCAATTTGCATACCGAGTATATTTAATTTTTTGGCGATTTTGAACACATTTAATGCTAAAAAAGAAAGTAACAAAAACAATGGTGTGCAACTACCGACATCCGCAGACTATAGTGACTAGATGGCGCCCTTATTCTAGCCAATACGTTTTTGTTTTGGTATTTTTAATGGCTATAGGGGCGATGAAAGCGTGACCAACTCAAGCCTTCTGTTTGAGTAATTTTAGCGCGACTACGGTTGGGTTAATGGATGATGTAATTCTGAGTTCTCACAGGGTCATGCATTACAATGCCAGCTCTATTATATCATCACACGTTTAGATTTTATATTCCTGTATTGTTCTGGATTTTGGTACATTTAAGAATCATTGCATACAATACCTCTTTAGCGATACCGTCCCAGGGTAAAATATATGTTATACCTAACTATTTTATCTGAGCGAAAGTGGGCCTCCTAGAATTCATATACTCTTGAAACTCCCAAAGGTATAAGATATGTGATACCTAACAATTTATCTGAGCGATCGAGGGCCTAATAAATAAAGTACAATGGTACATGTACTGCATTGAAACTTATGCACATCTCGTTATTGTTTTTATAGCTGTGGTGTCTGCGAAAAGTCTAAATAGGTAACCTTCTGAACCAAATGAAAAACCGGGCGTTTGGCTGAGACTTCATATAATATATGTACTGAATGGCAGCTGGTCATGCTTCTTATCTGTCAAGATAATAAAGCGGCATATTAGAATTGCCAGGTCCCACACATTTAACTCTGTTCCTTACGAGGCGAGACCCGCGATACAAATAATGTAAAAAAAAAAGCAATCACACCCAGTTGAAAATTGTTTGTCAAATAAATCACTATATCCCATTCTGCTCTGTAGGCCTACAAGGTTTACATGACAAAGTACGAAGAAATATACAAGACCATAATCATTGAAGGCCTCGATTGGTATACTCAAGACCAAATATTTTTTATATCATACGCTATGGGTGAGTAAATAGGTGACCGATTTATTGTCATAAGGATTATTAACGTGTAAAACAAAAGCTAGCGAAATTTCGAAAACAAAACCTAAGCAGGAACATTTTGTTATACTATAAAATGTTAAGTCCCACAGGTCCTCACCCCGGGTTTTTGTCCTATACAGACAATGTGCGAGAAAGTACGCCGACGCTCCCTTTATTTTTTCCTTCAAGCAAAGCCAGCGTATTCCCAATCATTACAGGTGAGGAGATAGTTTCCCAGTGCTTCTTATTTAACTTGGGTTTCAAACGCGATAAATTAATAAATGTTGGGTGACATTCTTAAGGGAAACCAGTACAGAATATTTGTTTGTTTGTATTTATATACTACTCAAGGCTAATAAGTTTACTAGAAAGGCGACTTTCTCCTTGCAACCCCGTGCTTTCTGAAGGTCATAATTATGTAACCTCGTCTCTGATCGTCAAAAATAAACATCCGACTACCACCAGTAAATAAATGAACTTGTCTGGATTATATTGATAAACCAGGGGAACATGGAATGTGTCGTTCATATTTTATGCGTGCGTTATCCGTGGGATCTGCTTAGCTATATTTGGTTTTTGGGGAGCTTTTTGTTGTTTTGGGTGTGTTGCACACACGACGTGTGTTCAACGGGTTTATGAAATTGATCAAGATAAAATTTCTTTGTGAGTGGAGTGTATGAGGAGTATGGCTTTATTGGAGAAGTTTCCATGCGTTGACCATATATTTACTAGGGAATAGATACCCTACTCCGCAATATTCAAGTGGCCTTGGCGCCGACGGATTTTGCGTAGGTAGAACGGCTGGGTGTCTGGAATTTGTAAGAGTAAATATCTGGCGATCCACACGTAAACAAAAATATTATATAACATGTTTGCGGGGCTCTTTCTACCATTTTGATATATAAATTGTTAAACGTAGATATGGCCTAGCGCGCTTTCATGGTGTATTTTCGGTGGTCAACCCAATATTCATTATGGAAAAGTTAAGAACGACCAACTGCTCGAGGCCACGCAATATGAAATAAAGTTTCAAGATCCAAATTAAATAATAAATTTCTAGAATCATCTTCAGTCACGTAAATATTATCAAGTTTGGGGATCGATTTGACTGGAAACATTAAGTGTGGAGGTTTCACTTGGTCTCATGTCTCGTAGTAGGTTACAGTTTTATGTAGGATCAACATTTTATTCGTTCTATCAAGTGCCGTATGAAACTCGGTGCTTCACAATTCAAAGTTTAAATATTCATTGTCTCGCACTTTCCGGAATGTAAAAAAAAGCCTAATGTAAAAAGGTATTATTATTCTTGTTTCTAAACTCCAAATCTTGAATAGTAGCAGAAGGAAGCGAGTGTTTGACGAATGCCGTTTGCAGAATTTTTTTTTTTAATTCGCTCCGTCATATAGTGATACCAAGAGAGAAAATTGAGGTATAGGTAGCTGATATATCATGTCAAAATAAATTAATTATATTTGGCGTATATATTCATGCAAAAATATATAAAGAAATCGCTTTATTCCGTTTCACATCACGATGAACCACAGCCAACTCTACGACCCATCGAAGCCAATCTAAATCCCTGTGAGTGCCGAGTGGCCTATGGGACGGGAGCAGCGACGCGCTTAACGCCTGATCGCGTGATACTTTCGAGATCTCTATTGGCCGGGATGGACGGTAGCGTCCGCTGCGGTTCATCGTAACGGTGAACGGAGTATAGATTTCATATTTAGCTTTGAGTATTCGGTAGTAGTTCAGAATACTCAAAGCTAAATATGAAATACTCCATTCACCGTTACGATAGTGCAGCGGATGACGCTTCATCCATCCCGGCCAATAGAAAGTCTCGGAAAACGCGCGATCGAACGTTAAGCACGTCGCTACTCCCGTCCCATAGGCCACTCGGCACACTCACAGGATTTAGATTGGCTTCGATGGGTCGAGTTGGCTGTGTGAAATTCATCGTGACGAAAACTTAGGTAAAGCATTTCTTGCTATATTTTGCATGAATATACCAAATATAATTAATTTATTTTGACATGATGCCTTATCAACTACCTACCCTTCAATTTTCTCTCTTGTATCTATATGACGGAACGGAAATTAAAAAAATTCTGCAAACATTCGATCAACTCACTCCTTCTAACACTGAGTTTAGAAACAAGTACACTTTTACATTAGGCTACATTCAGAAAGTCGAGGAACAACAAACTTTAGATTGTGAAACCGAGTTTCATGCAACATAACTAAATTTGAAATAAAATGTTGATCCTATATAACCTACTACGGGTTTATGAGACAAACCTCCACCGGTGGAATCGATCCCCAAACTTATTAATATTTACGTGACTGAAGATGATTCTAGAAATTTATTATTTTATTTGGATCTTGAAATATTTCATTGGCCTCGAGCAGTTGGTCGTTCTTAACTTTTCCATAATGTAGGTGATACACCGAAAGCGCAAGCGCGCTTGGAACTCCGTTTAACGAACGCTACTCAAGAAGAGCGCAAATATTATTTTTGTTTACGTGTGGATCGCCAAGATCCAAATAGCGCAAATTCCAGACATAACCGTTCTACTACGCAAAATCCGTCAGCCTCTAGATTACGCAAATATTGCGGAAATAGTATCTATTCCTAGATAATGCCATAGTCAACATGAAAACACTCTCCAATAAAGCCATACTCCTCATACACTCCACTCACAAAGAAATTTTATCTTGGTCAATTTCATAAACCTTGAATACACGTCATTGTTTGCAACACGCAACAACAAAAGCTCCCTAAACAAATATATCAATTACGCATATATGAACGGCCATATTGAATACCTGGTTTATCAATATAATCCAGACAAATTCGACATTACTGGTGTCAGATGTTATTTTTGACGATTTAGAAGATTTGAGATTTATAATTATGACCTTCCGAAGCTTGCAAGTGCTGCTGTAGAGCTTATTGGCCTTGATATATAAATACAAACAAACAAATATTCTGTACTGGTTTCCCTTAGAGCTAACGATACATTGAATTTATCGCGTTTGAAGCAAGTTAAATAGAGCACTGTGGAGCTATCTCCTCACTACCTGTAATGATTTGGAATACGCAGCTGCTGAAGAGAATAAAGGGAGCGTCGGCATACTTTCACCACCGCAAGCTCTGCACATTGTCTGTATAGGACAAGAAACCCCGGGAGGTGAGCTGTGGGACCCAACTGACATAGTATAACAAAATGTTCCTGCTTAGATTTTGTTTTCGAAACTCGCCTTTGTTTACACGTGAAATAATCCTTATGACAACTAAAATCGAACCCACTCACCCATAGCGTAATGACTCTAAAATGACTGATGCTAATGCCTGTCAGGCAGCAATGACATGGTCTTGTATATTTCTTCGTACTTGTCATGTAAAACCTTGTAGGCCTACAGAGCAGAGGCTGAATAATTTTATTTGACAGAGCAATTTTCAACAGATGTGATTGTTTTTTTGTGCTGTAATCGCGGGATTCCTCGTAAAGAACAGATTTAAATGGGACTACAAATTCTAATAGCCGCTTTCATCTTGACAGATAGAAAGCATGACCAACTGCCATTCAATACATATATTATATGAGTCTCAGCCAAACTGTAGTTTTAAATTCAATTCTTGAGCACTGCTGACACCCACAGCTATAAAAACAACTCAAGATATGCATAATGCATTATGCAATACTTTGACTATTAGGCCGCAAATCCTTTCAGATAAATTGTTAGGTATCACATATCTTATACTTAGGAGTTTCAGAAGTATGAGTGCAAAATTTTCCTTTCAGATAAATAGTTAATTTATAACTATTTTTACCCCTGGGAACGGCCATGCATAAAACATTGTATGCAATGATTAAATATACCAATCCAGAACAATACAGGGAATTACAAAATCTGGGCGTGGATGATGATACAATAGAGCTGGCTTGTGCTCATGACCTGTGAAAATAAATTATCATCCATTAACTTAACCATAGTCGCTAAAATACTGAAACGAAACTGGTTAGTCACGTTTCATCGCCCCTATAGCCATTAAAAATACCAAAACAAAAACATTAATTTGAAGAGGGCGCCATCTATCACTATTCTGCGGATATCACTAGTTACACACCATTTGATTTTGTTACTTCTTTTTTAGCATTAAATGTTGTTTAAAATCGCCAAGAAAATTGCCCTTGGTATGCAAATTGTTGCAAAATTAAACGAGTTTGGAAACGATGTTATGAAATAAAATTCAAAATCAACAAACGATTGATTCATGAGTACACTTCCCAGAAAATATAAACAAAATTAAGTTATTGGTGGAGTATTATGGTGAAATTTGTCTAGAAGTCTGGAATATTTTACGCGTCTGAAACGCGTAAGTTTGAACTATAGTTTTATGCAAATTTGGCAGTATTTATAGGCTAATAAAGATAAAACAAACAAACATAGCTTCGAATTATTCTACAAAAATTATATGCTATACTTCTATGTGTGTGTGTGTGTGTGTGTGTGTGTGTGTGTGTGTGTGTGTGTGTGGGGGGGGGGGGGGGGGGGGGTGTGTGTGTGTGTGTGTGTGTGTGTGTGTGTGTGTGTGTGTGGGGGGGGGGGGGGGG
>JAZHYW010036760.1:0-10240 GCA_037355805.1 Ixodes ricinus
AGGAAACGCTGCAACGAGCGTTCAATGCAACGGACTTATCGTCTGGTCCTCTCTGCTAGATTCGACGCGACAAGTTACGCGGGACAAGGAAGAGACCCTGCGGATGCGTTGGGATCTGTGGGATGTTGCGTTCTCATACAGCAAATTGTTCGGCTCTACGTAAAACTTTGCTTCGTTATTGCATTCTTTTTTTTTTTATATGTTCCGGGTTAGTGCGTCAATGCTGCATCGTCTGCTTTCGATCCAAGTGCTTGCTGCAGCTGATGGGAGACGAGTTGCCATAACTCTACCCTTTTCGGACTCGGTCGCTAATAAAACATGTACAGTCGCCGACCCATCTTTCGGACTTTGCAGGAACTGAAAAAATATTCGAATAATAGAGCAGTCCGAAAAATCGTAAAATTAAAAACTTGCCTTTATTGCGTCCAAGCGGACTTTGAAAATCCGTCAATCAGTGCCTCGTTTCAGGTTACGCCTTTGCTTGCGCTCAGCTACTATCTATTAACCGAGAACTGCAACCTTTTTGTTTCTAGCGTTACAATTGAGTACTTTCGCGCTTTTAGCGGCACTGCGGCGGCGGAAGAAGAAATAGGGCCAAGGCGTCCGAGCCAGCGCAGTCCGCAACGCGTTTTGCCGAGATGAAACAAGAGGCACAAGTCCACGACTGCAGAATGGGGGAGGGGAATGAACAAAGGTGAAATGGTAACAATGATGATGATAATGACGTGCAGCTAGAGGAAAAGCAAAAATTAGTAGCATAGTGTCACCTGGTGGTGAGGACTTGGCAGTACCCAAATAGTCGTGCCAAACTGAGCTAATCCATGTGCAGCCAACATAAGTCTAAAATGGCGGTTTCAAAATGGCGTTTCTTGCTAATGCGCTTGCGACGTTTCGTCGGAAAAATCTAACTTTTGGACTTCAAGCTGTCGAAACATGGTCATGAATACTGCACTATTTCTATCAAGTAGGACACAGTTTCTCCTTTAGGTCCGAAATATAAAAAAAGACCGTATTATGTTTCCGAGATATCGGTCGGCGACTGTACTGACCGACTCGGTCGTCTGCGCGTGTGCGCCTGACCCCGAAAACATCCACGATGCTGTTCTAAGTCAACCACTGTATACATCTCGAAAATTCCCACTTGTTGCACGCAGCTTCCCACCTTACGCGGGCTGTTAAAGGATGCTGAACCAATAGCTGAAGTTGCAGAAATAAGCCCGGACAAGCTTCCCGGGACCGCACAATACCTAAAAATGCTATTCATGTAAAGGGATGGAGATCAGAATGTTGCTTTTGGAATGACAACCGCCGATTGAGCCAGAAGCGCCAGAAGCCTCCGACGCGCGCGAGGCCCTCTGGGGATTATTGCGCAACGGAACTGACGTCAACAAGCGCGAGCTGCCACGACGCGCCTGCACAGCGTGGAAGAAAGTTGCGGTTTGAATAATAGTAGACGGATGCCCGTCGCGTTGGAAGTTTGCCAACTAATCCAGCCAAGTTAGCTGCGCACTACCTGCCAGCCACCCGGCCACCCCAGTCCACTTCTGCACCTGCGTTGTAGCGACGGCGGCGACTTTGGTCTGTGGGTTTTCGGAGTTCGGCGGTGCTTTCCCGTCCTGATACTTTGGCCATGTACAGTCTGACAGCAGCGTTCGCACGTCACATTTGTTTCGACGTCTGATGGGGTTCACACGTTGCATTTCCGTTTCGTCGGCCACCACGGCGTGGCTGCGCCGGAGCCAACGAGGTGGGTCGGAGCCAACTTTGGTGGCTCACCATAGCCGTGTTCCTGCGTAATACAGGTTTGTTGTCGTCACGAAGCGAGGCTTTCAAAGAACTCACCAGGTGCACCTTATTATATTTATTTCCATAAATCATACATTTTAGACTACTTTATTGTTTCAAGTACCGGCATTTAAGAGCCATTCGTGTGCTGTAAAGATCAAAACGACAAAGAATTTAGATTCTGTTTTTCGGTTCAGACATCCCTTTAAAGGGCCCCTGAAGACAAAAAAATTTTTTTTAAACAGTCTGGTTGGGACACGCGTGCCAAAAAATAAATTTTACGCTAAAAAAATTTTTTTAGAGCAATATTTACGACGAGGGATTTATTTGAAATTTTACGCGGAAATTCCAGGTCATTCAGCTCGGCTTCTCATTGGTAACGATGGTCATTCAAATCAGCTTCTCATTGGCCAATAGAATGAGTGACAGCTTTGATGTTGGTCATAAAATCTTCGTGATCTCTTGAAATCGCCTTTTGAATTACCTATTTTTAGGTTTGAAGAAACAATCCACCGAATGAACGTCGTAATTGTTTACAAGCGTTTTACAAAATCGTTACTTCCGTTCGGATAAAACAACAAACGCAACAAACAAGCTTCGCCATTTTGTTTTGTGTCATGGTCCTCGTCCTGCAACGCGAATCGCGTCCTGGGTGGTTTTATAGTTTGATCGCGTTTATATGTGAGGACCTACTGAAGAGGGCTTGTTGCTTGTGTTAGTTAGTCATGGCCGATACACATGACGGACTGATCTGCGGAGGTGACGACATGTCTGCGGTTCGTCTGTCTCCCAAGCGCATCCACAAGAGGGAGACGACGAGCAGTCGACAGCGAGGACGGACCGAACCTGGTTGCCACCCCACAGTGCCGCGAAACTCCAACATCGCACCGTGGCACCGTTGTCCAAGAGAGAAATCGACGTTCGCTACCGCGAGTAATGAATCGTACGCCGCTGTTACGTACAGATCGAGACAAAACGCCGTGATAGGCTTCGCTAAGCCACTACGCTTTACTAACCCAAAGCATGAGAGTGACACAGGCATGGTCCTGCTCGAAAAGGGTTCCGCGTAGAAGCGACGAAGTTCTGGAGCTCGCGAAGGGGCGTTTGGAGATGCCTTCACGCACACTGCGCTCGTGCACAACACTAAAGTTCACCACAGCCACAAGAGAGGTCTTGCTCGGTGAAATCCTGATTGGACGTGCAAGAATCATCGCGGCGTGCTAGACGAGTTTTGACGGGAGCTTCTTGACGCGGACCCGGAGGAGTACAGGAACCTGCGTCGCATCAGCCAGACAAAGTTTCTGCAGTTCCTTTCACACATAGAACGAAGAAACGCCTGACAAAATAAACCAGCGAACGCACAAAACACAACGATGCGCCACTTTTGTTTTCATCGCCCAGAAAACAATGTACCCCCGTTGCCAGACTAAACGCATTTCAAGTCAATCTCCTGCCGAACATCTGCGAGTGAAAAGCGCTTGACTTTATCCAGTCTGCGCGTCCGCAGACAAGGCGCGGATTGCAGGAATCGGTGACGTGCCAGTCACTTGGTACACGGACTGCGGAAGAAAATCGCGATTCAGTCCGTCGTGTGAATCGGCTGTACGACGCGGCACGACGTGTGCCCGGCAGACGCAGGAAGTAGCAATGGCTCTCGTACGGGGCGCAGCCAAGCCAGCCAAGCCGATCCACCACGAAGAGGCGGAGAATACCTCTCCTTCACGCGCCCGAAATGCCGAGAGAAAAAAGTGGAAAGGAGGTGACTACCGAACTAAATTGCGTCTAACGCAATCAGTATTGCTCTAAAAAAATTTTTTTTTTCACTGTAAAATTTATTTTTTGACACGCTTGTCCCAACCAGACTGTTTTAAAAAAACTTTTTTTTTTGTCTACAGGGGCTTTTTAAGGGCTAGTTCCCCCAGTATGGCGTCCGTCAGCAAACAAATGATGACACAGAACTCTGGACAGCTACCACCATCTATGAGCGACGGCGGCAACCAGACAACCAACTTGCCGGTTGTCTAGTTGCCGCCATCGCTCATAGATGGCGGCAACCTTTCGAGCCTTTACACTCTGGCTCGCCTGACTTTCGGTTGGCCATTATTTCATTGCCACCATAGTACAGCTTTGCTGGTCTTCCTTCTTCACCAGAGTGAAAAGGCTGGAAGTTTTTCTAGCTCGTTTTACGGCGAGCCTCGGGATTCGTGACACTCGGCAGCTCCTGCGAGGCAAAAAACAGAGCTTCCCGCAAAGCTAACAAAGAGTGTGTCACGACCAGAAGCTTGCAGCGAGGAAGTGGTGCGACCCCGGTGCCACTCACGTCCTGCGCTTGGGGCCAGAGCAGGAGCTGCCGCAGCCGGGGCAACTGCGCCAGCAGTTGGCCAATGCTCCCTCGGAATGTCCAGCGCTTGAGGCAGAGCACTTCCAGGCTGCGAGGGCACGCCCAATCAAATGAGTCGCTCGGGAGCAAACTTTCCCATCACAACCGGGCTTCCAAACTGCCGGGTCTTTTCTGGCTCGCCCAAACATTTTCCTACTAAAAATGTAACCAAACATCAGGCTTTTGCCGAGATCTAGTTCGAAAAAAAGGCCGTGTCGCAATATTCTGTTGCGTCTTTATTAGGGAAAAAGGCCACACACCACTGTTTATTGGGGCTTCTGGGGGCGCTTAGGGCACGCAAAGTTGAGCTTGCACCATTAAAAAAAAAAAAAAAAGATCTCAAAATTAGTTAATAAGTGCACCTTCAGTGCACCTTTAACAGCGTCGAAGCTGGGGACGACATACGTGCTATTTGACTCTAAGCACAATTTCCATGCCCCTATTTTTGGGTCTAGACTTTTTGACACTTTGGTGTATTACTCCGAACAACTTGCGAGCACCCTCGGAGCGAGGGGGCTCCGCAAGCTTGCACTCGATGCATTGTTTGACATCCCCCGCACAAGCTAGGGGATCTTGGTGGACTTACCGCACCAGCTTGAGGAGAACGTAGCGAAAGCAAGGCTGGTCCTGGCCTCTGATCAGGCTGAGGCATTTGAGCTTGGGAAGCTGTCCAAGCTCCAGGTAAGACTGCGCAGAAAATGAAGGCCGTTTAGGCAAGGCAAGCCACTGCGTCGCAGAGGCCTACAATCTTGGCTAGGACGCAGAGTTACCGGTTCGTTAACCAAAGACAACGATAAGCGTGACATGCGTCAGAGTAACTGAACCGCCACCAAAAATGAAGAATACGTCGCTTTCCCAAAGGTTTCTCCTTGAAATTCGTGAACTGTCTTTTTTCACCCGAAACAACAAGAGGCTTTATGAAGTTTATCACAATCTGACTGCTACAGAATGCAAACTATGGGTGCAAGCCTCTAAGATATGCTTGGAATGTGCTTTTGCAGCATAAATAAGAATGTCCACGGTATTCGAAGAGTGCTTTCCCACAAATAATCGCCAATTTCAAAGCACGCACCATCGAGAGTCGCTACTATTTAAAGAGGAATGCAAATATTCCCAAAAGCATTCTTATATTTTTTTCAGAAGAAAGAAACGTGGTGCCCATGACATGGCAACCATTCACTTACTGGGTTGAAGTTTCAAGACCCACAACAATGGAGCTTTTCAGAACGTAGTTAAAGGCTGGTTCACATGTTTTCATTCTTTCACCGTGTGCTCGAAACAATTATGACAATGTTATCAATTTCTCATAGATACTATGTAGATTTAATCTCGCAAATATTGCAAAACCTTCAGTCCTTAGTTATGTGCAGATTGAAAAGCATTTCCAGGTCAACACGATAGGTGGCGCCAGTGTGTTTTCTCGTCATAAGCGGTCAGAGTCAAATGCAAATGTTTTGGCCAACCTTAATTGCAGACAATGATAATCCCTGGAGAAGGGGAACAAAGGACAAACAGAAATCATCAAACACAGCTAGGTGTGTTTGTCCCTTTGTTCCCATTCTCCATGGATTATCATTGCCATGCTTGTCCACGCTCGCACTTTACATATGCATTATAATTAATTGCAGAGTTTATTTTGTGGGAAACACGTCTTATCCCGCCAACGTGGGTGAGCGGTGGATGCCGGCGATCGTCTCACCTGATTGGTCCAGGACGCACAGTCACCCAGCTCCAGGTCCTCGAGATGAGGCAAGCACTTGAGGCTCACGAAGGCTTCCAGCGAAGAACACCTCAGCGTGGTCATGCTCTGAGCACAACAACGACGGGGGTTTGGCACCGTCACGCGACACAAGCTCGCATTCTCCTTTTAACCCCGCTTTGAGAGCCCTACACGGCGTTACATGAGCTGAAAGTGCGGTTGAAAATGAAGCAAGAATTTGGCAGAGCTTATATTCTAACGTAAAATAAGCTTTTTGGCCGAGTGTGGTGATTTCAGAAAGAGGCGCAACGTCGCAGACGACATGTGAAGTCGCAGACAGATGCCACATCATGGACAGATGTAATATTACGGAATGGACGGACGTAAGCCGATGCCCTTCCCCTGAAATAATGAGGAATATTTCTAACTATATTTAGCATGGGGGTTTTCCCACTAAATTATCTTATTGGAAGTTGGATTGTTTGCCATTTTGTCCATGTATTTGCGTATTGTTTTTTACGCATCATTCCTACAATGGTCCTGAACAAAGATCAATGGTATAAATAAAATAAAATAAAATTTAGCAAGGAAGTTAACCGCATTGTGGTTGACTTCCTTGCTAAATGTTCCTTGCGGGAGCCTTAGAGGCTGAACTCCATGGAGCGAATTATGCGACGAATAACTGACGAACGCCGCCCGACAGCACGCTCGCTTTGCGCGTGACGTAGCAGCCACTGTGCTGATGCCACGCGCAGAGCAAAAGCCGCCGGGCAAAATTTGTCGATTTTTCGCTGCATATTCGTCCCATGAAGTTCAGCCTTAAAGCCACAATAATTTATTTCTACATAAAGTTCCCCCAAATGAATACATTAGACTAAGCACAGGCAAATATACTTGAATTTTGAATTCAAAGCGAATAGTGGTTTGAGCCTTATATTTTGTTTATCGAATACATGGTGCACCATGCTTAAATGAAAATTCAGTCTAACTCGGGAAGGTTGTTTCCAACCTTGCAACTGTGCACTTCTAAGCTCAGTTAATTTTAATATAACTATATTTATGAGCTGTAGCATGTAAACAAAAAATTTGTCGCAGCTATCATAATCAAGGAGGTTTATAAATCTGCATGCTACATAAATATATATACCGTGAAGTTCCGAAAGAACAAAGAACGCCCACCCAAAATGAAGAGATAAATCGTGAAAAACATGAGGTGGGCCATCTTGGGGATGACACAGCAAAACTTTATCAAAACTAATGATAAACACCTGGGCACCCAGCTACAAACCACGTGACGCGGGAACTGATACTCCAGATCGCGGGCACCACAAATTCACGTTTCACGATGCGATAAACACGCGGGAATTCGCAACGAACTGTTGTGTCACGGGAAAGAATACCGGAGGTTGCGGACGCAGCAAATTCGCATTTTACCGTTCAAAGGTCCCGCCGAGAACTCGGATATCACGGGAACGAATACCGCAGATCGTGGACGCAGCAGATTCAAGTTTTATCGCGCAGTCAAAAGCGAAAACCCGCTTCAAACTTGCCTGTTACGGAACCGATATCGCGCGCGCAGATCGCGGACAGAAACGCGGAAATCCACTACTAACTCGTATGTCACGGGAACGAATACTGCAGATCGCGGAAGCAGCAGAATCGTATTTCACGATGCAATATACACGTCGGATCAACACGCATGTTACGGGAATCGATATCGCGCATAGGTCGTGGACAACGTGGGAATCTCAAAGTCCCATGTCACAGGAACGGATACTCGCAGATCGCAGACGCAGCAGATTCGCATTTCACGGTGCAATATACACGCGGAAACAACTCGCGTGTTATGAGAGCTTATATCGCACGCGCAAGTCGCAGACAAAAACGCAGAAACCCGCTATGAACTTGCTTATCAGACGCATTGGTACCTTGCAGATCGCGACGGCAAATGAAGATTCCCGTCGGACATCAAGGTGACGTCCGACGGGAATCGGGGGGTGGGCGATGTTTCGAATTTATACGTTACAGATATTTAGCAAGAAAAACGGGATGGGCGATCTTTTGGGGGCAAGCGTTCTCTCGGAACTTTACGGGGTATACATTTTTCAATTTTTAAATTTGAGAAAAAAAAAGAAAAGAAAGCAGCTAAACTGAGTGAACGCAAGTTGTCCAAAGACACGCGTCACCTAGCTTATACTCTCGCATAATGGCAAGGCAGATTAGCCCCCAATGAGTGCACTTCCCGCCAGCAGGCACCTTTGCACTGCGGTGAAGCAGCTACTGCGGATGGCCGCTGGTATTGCTCTCCCATAGTTGCACAGGCAGTTCATTTCCTGAGGCGAATCATAAAATTATTCGAGAGCTACTGTTTGCGCAACCCTACATTGGACAATCCACGTAGTCGGGACGTCGAATTCGGCGCTTGAGTTGCCAAGAAGGGGAGGGGACGGTGGCCTACCAGCGTCCTCAGGGCCAGGAACCGTTGCTCCCCGCCATCCTTGGGCGCCGCCCACGGGGAGAGCAGGAGCCTCCCATGCTGCTCAGTCGCAGGCATCGCAGGCGAGGCATCGCCCACAGGGCCTGCAACTCGCCCAGCAGCACCGACTCTCGGCTGGCGTCGCTCACCCGGGCACCTGCAACGCGAGCAGCTTCCACACTGAGCCACACTCTCACTCGCCCGCACTCTCTGACCGCTACATTTAGTGTCCCACCCCGACCACCAATCGAAAGCGGCCCCGAAGCGGTAAGAGCGACGTCGCAGAAAGCCAGCGTGTCGTGCCGTCGGACAGAATCGATCGTGGCAGTTGGTCGTAGAAATGCCGCCGAAAGAGGCGATTGTATGCGAGGGTCGCCGTCAGCGCGGTTTCGCAAATCGCGTCTGCGCTGGTTTACGTCCACAGTCTGGCTGCGGAGAGACCTACAGCGGAAATGGGCGTCTGCAGCAGCCACCTCCGCCGCCGCGCGACGTCCAGCAGCAGGACGCTCATGGCTCGGGTGACGTCGTTTGTTGCGACTTCTAGATCACTTTCGTGCGTGGGCGGAAGAGGGCGCAAAAGACACCCGTTGAATTCGCATTCCTGACACATAATTTCCCCGTCACCGGGCTGCCAGAGTCACATACACAGTTCAGTCGATAGAAGGAGGAAGTGTGATCGCGCGCAGCGGCAGAGCTGCCTCTCGAGAGCCATACGTTCCTCCTGTTCGTGGTGCGAACTAATAATTATTCGCATCTGTAACCGCAGCGTTAAAAGTGTGATTAGAACATTGAAAGTTGCATGAAAAGGATGGGACTTTAATGACTTGGCGAGCAGGCTGGTGGCACAAGCTGCATCCATTTGTTCCACCGCTGGATGTGCCTTACGACCGTAACATCGCGCGTGTCGCTTTTTCAGTCACCGAGGGATCATCCCAATATCTTTGAGGTCGGCTATTCTACTTTTTCACCGTGAAGGGTAGGCATCAAGAGCAACGCAGGAAGTTGTTGCGGTTCAAGGTATATACTCCGTTCAACCCCAAGCTGACAATGCAGTGGAAGCTCATTGGACCTAGTTATACGTCTGTCTCTTGCCGCATGTTTATCCTCCGACACACATGCACAGAGAGCGGGGTCATGTGATGAAAGGGAGATGGCTGATTGGTCTGGCGAGCGCGTAGCTCCCACTGCACTGCCAGCTATGGGGTGAACGGACTACAGGTGTCCCTTTCCTTTCTGCAACGAGGCGGCACAATGTTTCCCAAGAGCTGGCCTGTGCTGAAAACACAAAATGGCCAGGCATCATCTGCCGCACTCACTGCTGTGGCCTGGTCAGCTGAACGGCGTTCAGGAGGTCATTTGTGGGAAGAGCTTGACAGGGGTGGCCAGGTCTGCAGGGCTGCCTCCGTACAGTGTCAGGCTTTGCACCCACTCCAACCTCTTCACCCACGGCAACAGGTGACTCGAGGAGCTGCCCTTCACAACCTGCAATCACCATCAAGGCATAACCTGGCTCCAACGTCCCGATACTGGTGAATCGGTGACGACTTTCGAATGTTGCGGACTGTCCGAGACCAAAACAGCCAATGGGGACCTGGCATTCATCCTTTTAACACAGAGTTTTATCGGAGGATTTTCATGACGTTTGGTAACTCTTCGCTGTAACTGAGAAACTGACACCTTATGTGTAAGAAATAAGAGCGAATCTTCAGTATGCAGTGCCATTCAGACGGACCTTCTTCTCTTCTTCCCTGGAAGGCCTATCGCACATTCTGCGCTTACCAGTCTCTGCCAACATGATTAAGCTTGAATAATGTTTGCCTTTCCTAACTCGAGCCTACAATGTTTCAATGCGATACACAGCGTGCAAAGTGCCTGCTTGCGCAGGGCACTGCGCCCTGCC
>JAZHYW010036762.1:0-12234 GCA_037355805.1 Ixodes ricinus
CTCTGGCAAGCGCTCGGAGAAGGCCCAGCTTAGAGCACGTGACATGCAACGCAATCGTGACGTAGGTCGTCTCAAGACGAGCAAAGCTACGGCGAGGCTGACGTCGAGAGGATGGCCTAGTCGTTCCAGCCACCGAAGCGGCTGCTTTTGTAGGAATTTTGAGTGACGGGTTAATCTTCTATAATCTTGTAGGGGACAATGTGCGACTTCTGCGACACACAAAAGGGATTCTCGGGAAGAGGGGAGTTCCTCCTTCCCCCTTCTCTTGTCGTGGCCGGAGGCGAGACGACCTCCGTCACTAGCTGTCAAGGTTCCTAGACGAGCATTACAAACGAGGCGTTAGCGACATCCACCAGGTGCTCTTTGCTAATCGTTTAATTCGTTTTAAAATTCCTTTTCGAGACTTTTTTAGCAAGATATTGGTATGTTCCATGTGATACTGCTCTTTTGAACACATATAGACCAAAAAATGAGCGCCGAAATTTCGTTGTAGTACCCCTTTAACGGTTACGGACTGACTGACCTACACATTTGTGCTTACGCGATCCTGAGGTTGGTTGGCCCTATAAAGCTACTGCTTTGGAAAGCAACCTCAACGTGACAGTTCGTACAAAACTGTAATAAAATTGACACACACACACACACACACGCACACGCACACACGCACACACACACACACACACACACACACACAAACACACACACACACACAAAAGAAATACTGTGAATAAAAGTTGAATTCCCCAGACCCGAAGATGTTCCTAGTCAAAGGCAGCTCCAATTTTTTTTTCTTTCCCGGATTTTCTCGATTTTGAGCAAACCACATCAGGGAAGGTTTATCGGTATTTACTGAAAACACGGAACCCTAGTTATAACTAATATTACGGTGACAAGTGTAAACCACAATATTGTTTTCTGTCTCTTTTCCCATTATGGGCCATAAGCCCATAGATCTCAAGTTTGGGTAAACACTCTGGCGAGCAAAGTCGAATATTTTTCCGTCGCGTTTCGGTTGTGCGTCATTGCGCTTTATTATTTTCATGTTGCTTGCGGACGGCGTTAAGCTGGCAGAAATTCATTCGTGGATGTAAATTTGTGAAAGAAAATAACAATAGCAAAATATCTTCAGGTAAACAATTCTTATTATTTTGACAGGACACCGAAAGCGGGAGTTTTATTTTTGTTTATTTAAACTTTTTTTTAGATCTTTTATACGCTCTGTTACCGCGCGTAGACAGGTGCTGACACACGCTTGTAAACGAGCGTGGCTCGTGCATGGTCGAACGCTTCAGTGCCGCTCTGTGCTAGACGCAAGCATCACCCGGAAAGATAGTAGCCAAAATCGAGCGAGAGTAGATATCTTCGAAAACGTGTCTCCACGGCGCTTTTACGCCCTGCCCTTCCAGCGGGGGGTGAGCTTGCGCCCACAGCAATTGCTCGACTGTGAGAGAGAAAAGATCCAACATCAACTTAGACATTTAGTCGAATGCAATGAAGAGGAGATAACACTTATACGCGGTTCCTACTCTATACTACGCAGTTCCTGTTCCTGCGCAGAAAAAAAAAAAAGGGGGGGGGGGACTGGGGGCGGGGTGGGACCGCAGAGTATTAATGCGCCACTTACCCTTCGTCCCGTTCGTCCCCGCTCCCCCCTCTCCCCCCCACACACACGCACACGCACACATAACGCGCAGCGCAAGGCCATTTGTCTCGCGCGTTATGACGTCAGACCAACAGTTGCACTTTGTTGCTCGTACTCTCTCCCACGGCCTCGCTATGGTGTGACCAACACGAACACGAGCAAGCAGGGTCCTTGCAGGGAGTTCCCGTTACCGAGAAGTCATCGCTTTTAGAACGGAAGTGAATGCGACACTGGCACAAAATGGAAGTGAATGCGATACTTGTCAGTGCGTCGTCCGTCAACAGGAGAAGAGCCCTCGATGTTTTAGTAGTATATTGTAACCTTCGCAAACTTTCCGTTTCAACTTCCACCAAACGAAATCACAGAAATCTTACGAGCATAGCAAAACACTAAGGCCGGCCATAAGCGTAGCACGTCCAAGCGCGTTATTTCACCGACTGATGTGCATGTGCCGCGATGCGTAGCGCCAACCCCGATTCGACAGCCTGTACCACAGTATAGAGAAGGTCACGGCGCAGGACGTATACAATAACGGCCAGGAGGCCCAACGACGCCATAAAGTATTGGAGGACAGCGAGCGGCCCCTTCATGCACACGAAGGCGGTCAAGCCCGGCGTGATATTGGGCCCATATACGCGCGCACGTGGCCGACAGCAGACAAAATAAAGCGCAGTAAGCAAAGATGGCCCAAGGAGAAATAATATGCGCGCAAGTAAGTCATCAAATGCCTCAGTCACCCCGCTTCGGAAAGTTGTGAGACGCCGCCAAGTGGCAACACGGGTCAACAAAGCCATACAAACGAAACATATTGAGTCACTATTTTTCGTTGTAGTTTCGTTGCTCAAAGTAATCGAAACCGGCACAGAAGACATACGGAGAGCAGCATGCGGCGAGGTCTTGTGGCTTCCGAAAGCAATAACTGGTGAAAATTTGTTTATTCAGGGCCCGATATTTTGTGTGCTCGCCCGTCCGCATCAAGAGTTGGAGAACGCTGACAATCAGAGCGCGTTTTGGGTTAGCGATTATACGCGGTTCAGCCTCGGTTTCTTTCTTGAGGGGAAGGGAGGGGTGAGTTGTGAACGGGCGATTCGAAAGGACGGCCTCTTACGACCCTCGCATTTCTCTAGTCCATATGCGACGCGTATTTATTCAAACCAGTGGCGGCACGGTCGCCGCCGGAGGACGTTGTTTGAAGATCAGCGTACCAGGAACGCCTCGTCATATTGGTTTCTTAACAAACTCCCCAGAATTGCGATAGATGCATTTGTCGTTAGTTTGTTTTCCTCGATAGCACTCTGTTCTTACCGAGTGGGTGGTTGTCCACTGTTAATTAATTAGCCAGGGCAGCGGATCGCGAGATTCGTATTTTTTTTTGTTTGTGTCGCTAAATAAAATTATGCGGGACAGCGAAAGTGCCGACGATACGGGTGAGCTGATAATTTTGAACGCTATACTACCGTTTTTTTTATCGTCTTAATAATAATTTTTTGTAGCTACCAGCACATCTTCATTATCGTAATTTTACATTGTGCTTTGTCATGTTTGCAATGCTTTCTTGTGACATCTCCGCCACAATTGAGTTGCGACTCATTAAAAAGACGAGCGTTGTTTCAAAATATTTAATGGTACACGTAACTATTAGTCCACGGCGTCGCATGCAGTACGAAACTGTAGTGATTCTACTGGCACGAAAACACGTATAGACGGACAATAAATGTAAAATATTCATTGTATAAAGGGGAAGGGAAAAGCGCTAATCAAACATAGGCCAAATATAAAAATATAAGAACGCGTTGCCCCTCCTTGTGGCAGTGAAGTCAACCTCACTCTTTCAATGCATCCAAGTATTGGTATTTTGAGGGTGCAAATCTCCGCTTAAGCATGCTGTGTGCGAAGAAATTTGATAAGTTCGAAGTTCCAGCTCACGTGATCTCGCATGGTCCGTGTGCGTAAGCCCACTAGCAATTCGCAACCGTACTGCTTTCTTCATGACGAATGAGAAAGCTCCACGGATCAGTGCATTACGTATTTCGCTGCGCCATAACTGAACACCTCGTGGAGACTTGAACCCTAAACTGAACAGTTCGAGAGATCGGTTGGGAGGTCTAGATGCTGACTCCGTTTATCAGTGGCGTACTAACTTGTTTTCGAGTGGGGGGCAAACCAGACCCCCAAGAGCCGGGGGCGGTGCCCTGGGAATCCCTTGGGCGCCGCCGGCCAGTATTTGGCTCGCCAAGTGGCGGCTGCCTCAGGAGGGGGGGGGGGCAAGCGCCTTGCCCCGCTGGTTGAACTTGATACGCCCATGCCGTCTATGTAGTTTCTGCCAGAGTGTTCACTTCAAAACATTTCTGAACGCAAATAAAACTGTCCTCACGCGCAATAATCAGTACCGTACAGCTTTCTGACAGTTACTTCTTGGACATTCTAGGGTGCCTTCATTTGGGCTATGCTTAGGGTGGTGACATCTCTCCATCTTGTTCCGAACGCTTATTCTTCTTTTTGTTCTGAAGCGCGCGAAAGAGCTTCTCTCTGCACGCGCTAATGGCGTTGACTGTGCTACGGCGACATTTCGTTTTCCGCGATTTCTTCGTATTTTCCCACCGAACGCGTGCTGTCGGCATCGTGTACTACAAAGGATGTCATCACCCTAAAGAAAAAGACATTGAGGCACCCTAGGACATCCTGACTATATTGTCACGAATAAGAATATAAATTTGATTAATAAAACTTAAAATGGGCGTTTAATCCGGCGAACTTGTGCCGAGAAACAATGTAACAAAGACCGCTTTGACGGCGACGGAAGGACGACTGATTCAAGCAGCCATGCGAACCTACTTTCGTAAGCGCGTGAGTAACTATACTTCGTTTCACCTTATGTTGTACCGCAGCGAAGGCTAGAAGCGCGAGCTCATAGCGTTGGCACCTGCCCTTAATGCACGAGCGCTTGTGCTGCCGTGCCGAGATGTGCCCTAGAGCAAGGAGCTCGCGCTTGTAGCCTTTCCTGCGGTACATCATAAGGTGAAATAGAGTATTAGCGGCGAGATGTTTTGGTGGCGCCCTCCTATGGTTCCCCCTTGTGACGTCATTACCTTGCGAACAACAAGTTCGATGGTGTTTGTAAATAGCATGGTGGAAGCTTCGAAATCATTGCGCTCTCAAAGAAACACTGCCAACACCGTCAAAATTAAAGTTCTTTCATTCCTCTTATTCCGTCGATGATAAATCCCCTTTCCAACGTCATAGTCAGCGTTCGGCCAATCGTGGAAGGCCGACCACAGCGACGCTTTCGGTCGCGCACGGGGCTAATAGAGGTTTCGGGCTCGAACAAACAACAAGATTGTCGAGTCATCTGGAACATTCCAGCCATGCAAACAAAACAAAAAGTTAAAAAGAACACGCGCTGGCGGAGATCAAACCCCAGCCAGTGGCGTGGGAATCAAGCACGCTGCAGACTCAACCATTCGCACGTGGCAGTATCACCGGTGTATTGTGCGTTCGGAACTTGAAGGGAAACTGAAGCGGTTTCTGGTTTTGAGCAAACGCGCTTAAATCATCTTTATTTGGCCTCCAGGGTCATGAATAACGAGATTATCCTTCAATTTTCGTGCACGGAGGCTGCAGAAAATATTTTTCAAAGTACCACTGAAGCCTCTCCTTCCCAGAGCGTGCCGTTTCGGTCTGGAAGAGCATCGTACCGGCGTGCGGTCGTGTATCACTACTGCGTGGTGCGCACGTTAAAGACCCCAGGCTAGCGGTTGTACCGCACTGGCTAAATTGCTCACCTACAGCGAGTGACTCGTCGCAACTTTGAAAATGGCTGACCAACTACACGCTGTATAAATATCCACACAGCCCCAAATATCCGAGCGTGACGTCATTCTAGGAGTTTAAGGAATCTCCGCTCTCGCGCATCTTAGCGCCTATCAAAGCTATGCACGCTCACTCTTGTTACTTTTTAAAAATGTCAGAAAAAGACGTCACGATACGTGTCAGCGCGGATTTCCTAAAAATGATGGCCGGTTCCATTTTCAGTTCGCGCGTATGGCGCGTGATTTGCTCGCTTTACCGAAATGACGAACATGCGCGTGCTGGGCTGAGGAGATCGCACGCTGGGCTGAGGACTTGTAAATATTGGAATGGTGTATAGGCGATTGCGCGTGGCAATTTTCCGCCACCATTTCTCTGCTCGTGCTGGAAAGCATTTGCAATTACTAGCTTGTCAAAGCTATGTTCACGTGCCCGCTGCATGAGCTCGCACGCATGGGGCACCAGTCGGGGCACCATGCTTGCAATTGTGCATGCACGTTTCCACTGTTTACAAAAAATAACAGCCCACAGGTGCTAAATCACAGTTCAGTCAGCGCTCACTCGCTATTACAGACAGCCAGAAAGTGCGCGTGCATAACGCACAAACACAGCAATGAACGCGCCCAAATGCGCTTTTTATGGAAAGGTGTATTGGGCAGGAGATCGAACTATAGGGGGCGCTTTATCGAGCATGTTGTTAGGGTGCCGCGATCTGCATGTGTCACAGGGTGAAGAAAACCATTGTAGTATTAAAAACTGCCAACGTGTGCCAAATGGGCCTCAAAATGGCGCCAAAGCACCGGCCAGAGCCAAGCGCTCGCTCCAAACGAGACCGAAGGGCGTGCATACTGGGGACGAAAATGGCGGAGATGTCACCACCCTAGGCGTGGCGCCTGTGTATGAGGGCTCCCTACTTGTTGGTGTTCACCAACATAAAGTCACTGGATCCTGGGAAAGTAGCGCCATTGCCTTCCCTACCTGCTAGCCGGACACAAACGGATACTAACATACAGACGACCCAAACCTCGCAAGGCGATTGGCTAATCGGTCTACGTTGCCATGGAAATCGCCATCTTGGTCCATTTAAATCTTCGAAGCTTCCAGGGGTCGTTCTAAACCAGTCGCGCCAAGATCACCATGGAGCACCATCGTACTGGAAGCGTTCCTCGCCAATATAAGAGTCTTTGGCACTTTGTACGCGATCAACTTATTAATCATGGCCATCTCCATGGATCTCTTACAATTATATTGTTCTTCTAGCGTATTTCAAGACAGTAAACTTATTTTTTCAGTGCCTCCAAGCACCGACACAACATCTGGTGGTGGTACGAAGGTGAACGCTTGTTTCGCCGGTGTGTGGTTAGCAAAATCTTGGTATACAAAAAACGACTCCATAAAGCTACCCGTCACCAGCGAATCTAGATCGGCTCACCAAGAACGGGGGGTTCAAGGAGAAATTGCTCATTTCACGGACCAAGATGGCGACCACACGGGGAGCTTGGCGTTACTTTCCCAGGATCCAGTGACTTCACACCAACACAGCCTAACAAGGAAATTGAACCTCGCCTATGCTCTGTTTAAGCTTGTGTTGTACCGGAGGAAAGGGCTACAAGCGCGAGCCCCTTGCTCTCACAGCACATCTCGGCGGCACACGCTCTCGTGCACCAAGGCCAGTTGCAACGCTATGAGCTCGCGCTTCTAGCCTTCGCTGCGGTACAAGCTTGCGGTGAAACGAAGTAGCAGCACGGTCTGGGGCACGAGCGCTTCGCTCTGACCGGTGCTTCGGTCGCACGAGGAGCAGCCTTCAAATCGTCACCTTCGATTTCTTGGTTCAAAAACAAACAAGAAAATGTGGCTTGTTGTCCTCAGAGCTGAAGCGTACCGCTAGAGGCGTGATTGTTCCATCTCCTTGCAAATACCTGGCAAGCTTGCAACTGCACGCGCTGCTCACACGAGCGACATGCGTTTTGCGACCGAAAGATCCTATAGTATGACATAGCGACTGGTCGGAAGTTTTTCATATCTTCTCGCGGTCGGTTACTTCTTCGAAGAACACGAACGAGATATTATACTATTAGCGACGTACGCGACAGCGTCGCTGCGGTCAGCTTTCCCCTAGGGAGCTTTCATACACTTTCGCCACGTCTGTCTAATGGCGCGTTCACACTGGAAGCGGATCCGCAAACGCGAAGCGGATCCGCGCGTTCTCAACCGCAAAGCGGCTAGGATCGAGCGGTTGGAGCGCGTTTTTGCCAACCGCTTCGGGACCGATTTCTCCCAACCGCTTTCACGAACCGCAAAGCGGCAACCAATCACAACGCGACGCTGACGTGACGTCAGTGACTTTCGAAACAAGATGGCACCTGTCGCTGGTGAGGCGTCCAAGGCGCTGTAGTCCTAGCGTTACAGCAGACAAATCAACGGAGAAACGGGATGTTTACGTCCGTCACTTGAATCCGCCGCGAAAAGAATTGACTCGTAATTTTAACGGGCTTCGCACCGGTGATTTGGTTCGGGTGAGAGTTCGTTTATTATTCCGGGTGGCACAGCCCGAAGCTTGCTGCCCTGTTAGCCTCTGCCCGTAAAACGTCGGAACCCGGCCCTGATCGACCGAAATGCCAGCTTTTGTACCCACTAACGCAGTCGCGGGAACTATTGAAAGCTTTCGACACCGTGCATGACCACCAGGAAGGCCGATAGAGACGTCGTGAGCCTGATTGCGTAGCCAACGCACTGCTGCGGAGTGGGCAGGGTACCTGCGCTAGCTCGATCTGTAAAGTTTACTACTAACAAAACAAATAAAGGGAACCTACTGAAGGAATAAAGTGTACGTACCAGACGTTGCAGAGGTAATCCATACGGCGTTTATTTGAGCTTAATGCCAAAACAAACCTCGATGTGCGTCTGTCACCCTATGACAGACGCACATCAAAGCATCCTACTTTCCCCTAGAGTAACTGTGTATGCTCCGCCTGGCGGAGCAGAGTACCGCAATAGTGCTTCCAGGGTGGCCATGTTGGATCTTAAGGCTAGAGTGTACTAGAAGGTACGAGTGGGACGAGCTATAGGCTCCGCTCATGCTTTCAGTTGCACCTCAAAATGTGGAAAGCGATCAGGTGGAACCAAGCCACTTTGATCGCAGCGCCACCTTCGCTGCGATCAAGCAACGACACAGGTCAAGGTCATATGGGCAATATAGCCCCTTAGGGGCTATATTGTATTTTTTATGATTTTGACGTCAGAGGTAACGTCAAAGCACCACGACACGACGACGCCACGACGTCATCGTCGACGACGTTACGCGACGCCAAGATGCTGTCGTAAGGCCGTCGTGACATCGCGTCGCGTCGAGGACGACGCCGTTTGGCGACATCAAGTCGCCGTTGTAACGCGGTCGTGACGTCGCGTTGAGGACGACGCCGTTACGCGACATCAAGTCGCCGTTGTAACGCGGTCATGACGTCGCGCGCCACATCGAGGACGACGTGGACGTGGTCGTCGATGCCGACGTTGACGTCGACGCCCCACGCAACGTCAAACATCGCTATGACGTCACGTTAACGTCGTCCTGACGTCATCGTGAACGTCAACGTCACGACGAAGCCTTGACGGCGTGTAACGTCGTCGCCTTCGCCAGCATCAACGTCGACGCGCAGTCACGACGAAGTCTTGACGTCGTGTAACGTCGTCGACGATGACGTCGACGTCGTGAAGCTGTCGGGACGTCTTCGTGACGTCGAGTTGCGTCATGTCGACAACGACGTCAACGAACTGACACCAAGCGTCCTTATGACGTTGCATTGACAAGGACGCCGTCATCTTGACGTCCCGTGACGTTGTCGTCGTCGTCATCAACGTCAACGTTGACATCGTCGTCGTTGTCAACGCAATATGACGTCAGAACGCAGTCTTGATGTCGTGTAACGCACGTTGTCAACGTCGATGACGACGTTGACGTCAAGGCGTCGTCCTGATGTCGCATGGCGTTGTGACGACAAGTCAGGTCGCGGTGACTTTATGTACGTGACGCCTGACGTCTAGGTTGTATAAAAAATATAGTCCGGCGTTCTATCGTTTCTATGACCTTGACCAGTGTGCCGGTCGAGCTTGGCGTTGGAACGAAACGCGTTTTTCATAAAAAGCGGCTAATCCGAACCACTTCGCTCGTAGCGCCCGAGAGGGCGCTACGAGCGAAGTGGCTTGGATTAGCCGTTTTTTTCCACATGCGGAGGTACCAAAATAGCACGCCGGTAGCCCCACTCGTTCTTTCTATACTCCGTTTCAGCTTATGTACCGCAGGAAAGGCTGCGGGCGCGAGCTCCTTGCTCTGGGGCACACCGGCGGCACAAGCTCTCGTGACCATGGAAGCAGCTGCCAACGCTATGAGCTCACAATTCTAGCCTCGCTGCGGTACAACATAAGGCGAAACGAAGTATAGTACACTCTACCAAGGCCGCGCTGCGGGAAGCGACCATCGCTTCTGCAAGAGGCCCGGATGCGCGAGCTACGCGATCGTCCTCCGTGTCGTCTTCTTCCCAGACTTTGAAAACATGTCTTAAAACATCGCTCGCGTTATAAAACAACGCGAGTATACTGTATCCAGTGGCGACACATAATGTTGAATGGTTCAAGGAACCTTCCAGTTTGTTCGATTTTAAGTGTAGGATGTATATTTCGGGCAAACGCAAAGCGAGAAACATGACCCGCCCGAAACTTCGGCGCCCGCACGGTCGCTTTCCCGCACGGCGGTCCGATTCAGCTCGGTGCACGCGACTGCTTCTCCGCCAATACGGAGTTGGCGGCGAAAGGAAAAGGAACGCGACACTCTGGCTCTGCAAGCAGAGCCTATACAGTCACTCTGCTTTCCCCGATTGACCAAATTTCAACGGAAATAAGAGCATTGTTAGGACTTTGAACTTCAACGGTGTTAGTTTCGGAATGCGACGACTCCTAGCTTCCTGTGTGCTTTCTAAACTCACCATCAAACGTGTCGTCGCAAGTGACGGTAAGTAGCCAGGGTAACAACTCGAAACGTCCCGGCGAGGCAAGAAACGTTTGGCAAACCCCAGTCGTGACGTCACGGATGGAAACCATAAGAGGGCGCCACCGAAACATCTCACCTAGGGTGCCTCCATCTGCCGGCCGCTTCCGCTGACAGGGTGGAGACACCAATGGAGCCAATGGAGCGCCACAATATGGCGCCTGAGGTCAGTATTAGCTCCACATTGGGTGTGGGTCCTGTAGAGTGTGTGTGACAAAGTCGTGGTGCAAAAACGTTGTGTTTAGCGAAAGTTCTGGAAAGATAGACGCAATATGACGCCGGTGAGAGCATCGCAAAGTTCGCCACAAAATGGCGGGTGTCTCCACCCTGTCAGCGGAGCGGCCGGCAAATGGAGGCACCCTAATCTCGGCGCTAATAGATTTACGGGATAAAAATGCTCTAGAATTCAGCTCCAACTCGTTTTTCTCGAGACCAGTGTTGGACCAAATACCCGATAAAAGTATTTAAGTTAAGTTACTAAATACCTGCTTCATAAAGTATCTAAAATAACTACTCAAGTTCCTTTCACTGAAAAGTATCTTGAGTAGAGTACAAATACTTAGAAATGTAATTCAATTACTTTTGAAGATACTTCCGCATTGCGTAATTTGTATCGACGTCAGTGACAACGACAATTCTACTGCTGAGCAAATCTGGGCTACCAGAATGGTTTATTAGCTCGGAACAACACAAAACGGAAAAAGGAAGAAAAAGTATCCTGGGGCTATTTATGCAGTCCAACTACAAAGAGCAGGATATTGTCGCGAATGAGAAATGATGAGGCGGCGAATACATGAAAGAACTAAACGTTTAATGGGGCGAACTTGTGCCCAAAACAAAATAGAGGAAGGCTAGCGTCGCAGGCGTCGCTGTCGGCGAAACAGCAGGATCGACCTCTGGGGCGAGACTGACTTGGACCGCCACACGGAGCACCTAGGGTGCCTCAATGTCTTCTCTCTGTTTAGGGTGATGCCACTCCTTGAAGTACCCGATGCCGACAGCACGCGCTCACGGGGAAAATACAAAGAAATCGACGAAAACAAAATGTCGACATAGCACAGTCAGTGCCACAAACGCATGCAGGGGCACGCCTCTTTCACGCGCTCCTGAACAAAAAATAAAAATAAATGTGTGTGGGACAAAATGGCGAGATGCCACCACCTCTAGCAAAGCGCACATGAAGGCACCCTAGGAGCACCTTTGTAACCCGCCTGGGTTTCTGGAACATTCGGCGTAAAACGCTCGACTTCGGCGCGTAGAACATTCGTAACTCGATCGGACGACAAGGTTCTCAAACTTACGAGATTGTCAAGCTGAAATAATAAATAAAAGTGAGTCCGCTCCCTGGTATCGAACCCGGAGCCTCCGCGCGAGAGCCTCTGCGCGAGAGCCAAACAAACGGGTATCTCATTCGGCCACGCGCTCGCTGGGCAACGCGCGTGGCAATGTCACTGACAGATGTTAGAAAACATTTCTGGGACAACGATAAAGAGGTCGCTTTAGCTATTGGGAGGAGGTCAGACCGTGGCGCCCCAAGCGGTAAACTTTAGAACTACATGGATGGGGGCAACAAATACAATGACTCAGCTAGCGCTCGCCTGACTTAACCGAACGTGGCGTCTGCGTTCGGCTGGAGTTCGTACTCTCCGGTGAGAGGGAGGAGTGCTCTCTTTGTTACGACTCCGGCCTGCATGTAGAATGCAGCATGCATTCGGTGCCCACCTCAGCACAAAAGTGATTAGGT
>JAZHYW010036763.1:0-14780 GCA_037355805.1 Ixodes ricinus
TCGAAGGGTAAGACATATCCCTGAACGAATGACAGTCGTATGCAGATGTTAACGACAGGACAGATGCTGGCTGTGCTCTTTGCTCACTGCTCAGGTGCGGTTCCCTCATTCCTGGCAGCAGGCTCCTTCTTCCAGCCAGGTACACCGCAGGGGACGACTGCCTCAAAGGGTGAGACGTTTCCCTAATAGAATGACAGTCGTGTGTAGAAGAGAACGACAGGACTGACGCTGGCTGTGCTCTTTGCTCGCCACTTAGGTGCGATTCCCCCATTACTGCCAGCAGGCTCCTTCGCCCAGCCAGGTATACCGCAGGGGACGACTGCCTCGAAGGGTAAGACATATCCCTGAACGAATGACAGTTATATGCAGATGTTAGCGACAGGACAGATGCTGGCTGTGCTCTTTTGCTCACTGCTCCAGGTGCGGTTCCCTCATTCCTGGCAGCAGGCTCCTTCTTCCAGCCAGGTGCACCACAGGGGACGACTGCCTCAAAGGGTGAGACGTTTCCCTAATAGAATGACAGTCGTGTGTAGAAGAGAACGACTAGTGACTGACGCTGGCTGTGCTGTTTGCTCGCCACTTAGGTGCGATTCCCCCATTACTGCCAGCAGGCCCCTTCGTCCAGCCAGGTATACCGCAGGGCGCACTGCCTCGAAGGGTAAGACATATCCCTGAACGAATGACAGTCATATGCAGATGTTAACGACAGGACAGATGCTGGCTGTGCTCTTTGCTCACTGCTCAGGTGCGGTTCCTCATTCCTGGCAGCAGGCTCCTTCTTCCAGCCAGGTACACCACAGGGGACGACTGCCTCAAAGGGTGAGACGTTTCCCTAATAGAATGACAGTCGTGTGTAGAAGAGAACGACAGGACTGACGCTGGCTGTGCTCTTTGCTCGCCACTTAGGTGCGATTCCCCCATTACTGCCAGCAGGCTCCTTCGTCCAGCCAGGTGACACCGCAGGGGACGACTGCCTGAAGGGTAAGACATATCCCTGAACGAATGACAGTCATATGTAGATGTGAACGACAGGACAGATGCTTGCTGCACTTTGCTCACTGCTCAGGTGCGGTTCCCTCGTTCTGGCGGCTGTGCTCTTCCGCCAGGTACCCCAGAGACACTGCCTCAGGGTGAGACGCGCATTCTAATGAGACGTTTCTCAAACAGGATTGACGCTGGCGTGCTCAGCTGACGCTGGCGTTCCCCGCTCTCGCGGGCTCCTTGTCCAGCCAGGTATACCGCAGGGGACGACTGCCTCAGCGTGAGAACTATCCCTCTACAGAATGCAGGTGTGAACGACAGGACTGACGCTGGCTGTGCTCTTTCTCACCGCTCGTGCGGTACCCCCATTACTGGCAGCAGGCTCCCCCGTCCAGCCAGGCATGCCGCAGGTGAGACTGCCTGACAGGAATATCAGGCCGTAGACGAGAACGACAGGACTGACGCTGGTCTGTGCTCTTTGCTCGCC
Source organism: Ixodes ricinus (assembly GCA_037355805.1). Classification (NCBI taxonomy): domain Eukaryota; kingdom Metazoa; phylum Arthropoda; class Arachnida; order Ixodida; family Ixodidae; genus Ixodes; species Ixodes ricinus. The sequence continues at coordinate 1,469 of JAZHYW010036763.1, forward strand.
ACTTAGGGTGCAGATTCCTCCTCAATTATCTGCCACACAGGCTCAGCCTTCTGTCCGAGCCAGGCATACCGCAGGGGACGACTGCCTCGAAGGGTAAGACACATCCCTGAACGAATGACAGTCATATGCAGATGTTAACGACAGGACAGATGCTGGCTGTGCTCTTGGCTCACTGCTCAGGTGCGGTTCCCTCATTCCTGGCAGCAGGCTCCTTCGTCCAGCCAGGTACACCGCAGGGGACGACTGCCTCAAAGTGTGAGACATTTCTCTGATAGGAATGACAGTCGTGCGTACGCTGAGAGAACGACAGGACTGACGCTGGCTGTGCTCTTTGCTCGCCAGTTAGGTGCGGTTTCCTCATTACTGTCAGCAGGCTCCTTCGTCCAGCCAGGTCAGCTTCACCGCAGGGGACGACTGCCTCGAAGGGTAAGACATATCCCTGAACGAATGACAGTCATATGCAGATGTGAACGACCGGACAGATGCTTGCTGTACTCTTTGCTCCACTGCTCCAGGTGCGGTTCCCTCATTCCTGGCAGCCGGCTCCTTCGTCCAGCCAGGTACACCGCAGGGACGACTGCCTCAAAGGGTGAGACGTTTCCCTGATAGAATGACAGTTGTGTGTAGATCTAGAGAACGACAGGACTGACGCTGGCTGTGCTCTTTGCTCGCCAGTTAGGTGCGATTCCCTCATTCCTGTCCAGCAGGCTCCTTCGTCCAGCCAGGTACACCGCAGGGGACGACTGCCTCTGAAGGGTAAGACATATCCCTGAACGAATGACAGTCATATGTAGATGTGAACGACAGGACAGATGCTGGCTGTGCTCTTTGCTCACTGCTCAGGTGCGGTTCCCTCATTCCTGGCAGCAGGCTCCTTCGTCCAGCCAGGTACACCACAGGGGACGACTGCCTCAAAGGGTGAGACGTTTCCCTGATAGAATGACAGTCGTGTGTAGAAGTGAACGACAGGACTGACGCTGGCTGTGCTCTTTGCTCGCCACTTAGGTGCGGTTTCCCCATTACTCTGTCAGCAGGCTCCTTCGTCCAGCCAGGTACACCGCAGGGGACGACTGCCTCGAAGGGTAAGACATATCCCTGAACGAATGACAGTCATATGTAGATGTGAACGACAGGACAGATGCTGGCTGTGCTCTTTGCTCACTGCTCAGGTGCGGTTCCCTCATTCCTGGCAGCAGGCTCCTTCTTCCAGCCAGGTACACCGCAGGGGACGACTGCCTCAAAGGGTGAGACGTTTTCCTGAATAGAATGACAGTCGTGTGTAGAAGTGAACGACAGGACTGACGCTGGCTGTGCTCTTTGCTCGCCACTTAGGTGCGGTTTCCTCATTCCTGTCAGCAGGCTCCTTCTTCCAGCCAGGTACACCGCAGGGGACGACTGCCTCGAAGGGTAAGACATATCCCTGAACGAATGACAGTCATATGTAGATGTGAACGACAGGACAGATGCTGGCTGTGCTCTTTGCTCACTGCTCAGGTGCGGTTCCCTCATTCCTGGCAGCAGGCTCCTTCTTCCAGCCAGGTACACCGCAGGGGACGACTGCCTCAAAGGGTGAGACGTTTCCCTGATAGAATGACAGTCGTGTGTAGAAGATGAACGACAGGACTGACGCTGGCTGTGCTCTTTGCTCGCCACTTAGGTGCGGTTCCCCCATTACTGCCAGCAGGCTCCTTCGTCCAGCCAGGAATACCGCAGGGGACGACTGCCTCGAAAGGGTAAGACATATCCCTGAACGAATGACAGTCGTGTGTAGATGTGAACGACAGGACTGACGCTGGCTGTGCTCTTTGCTCGCTGCTCAGGTGCGGTTCCCTCATTCCTGGCAGCAGGCTCTTTCTTCCAGCCAGGTACACCGCAGGGGACGACTGCCTCAAAGGGTGAGACATTTCCCTGATAGAATGACAGTCGTGTGTAGAAGAGAACGACAGGACTGACGCTGGCTGTGCTCTTTGCTCGCCACTTAGGTGCGATTCCCCCATTACTGCCAGCAGGCTCCTTCGTCCAGCCAGGTATACCGCAGGGGACGACTGCCTCGAAGGGTAAGACATATCCCTGAACGAATGACAGTCATAGTGTAGATGTGAACGACAGGACAGATGCTGGCTGTGCTCTTTGCTCACTGCTCAGGTGCGGTTCCCTCATTCCTGGCAGCAGGCTCCTTCTTCCAGCCAGGTACACCGCAGGGGACGACTGCCTCAAAGGGTGAGACATTTCCCTGATAGAATGACAGTCGTGTGTAGAAGCGAACGACACGACTGACGCTGGCTTTGTCTGTGCTCGCTACTGTGGGTGCGGTTTCCCCATTCCTGGCAGCAGGCTCCTTCTTCCAGCCGGGTACACCGCAGGGGACGACTGCCTCGAAGGGTAAGACATTTCCCTGAACGAATGACAGTCGTATGTAGATGTTAACGACAGGACAGATGCTGGCTGTGCTCTTTGCTCGCTGCTCAGGTGCGGTTCCCTCATTCCTGGCAGCAGGCTCCTTCTTCCAGCCAGGCTACACCGCAGGGGACGACTGCCTCAAAGCGTGAGACATTTCCCTGATACGAATGACAGTCGTGTGTAGAAGTGAACGACACGACTGACGCTGGCTGTGCTCGTGCTCGCCACTTAGGTGCGGTTCCCCCATTCCTGCCAGCAGGCTCCTTCGTCCAGCCAGGTATACCGCAGGGGACGACTGCCTCGAAGGGTAAGACATTATCCCTGAACGAATGACAGTCATATGCAGATGTTAACGACAGGACTGATGCTGGCTGTGCTCTTTGCTCACTGCTCAGGTGCGGTTCCCTCATTCCTGGCAGCAGGCTCCTTCTTTCCAGCCAAGCTACACCGCAGAGGACGACTGCCTCGAAGGGTAAGACAATACCCTGAATGAATGACAGTCGTGCGTAGAGGTGAACGACAGAACTGATGCTGGCTTTGCTCTGTGCTCGCTACTCAGGTGCGGTTTCCCCATTCCTGGCAGTAGGCTCCTTCTTCCAGCCAGGTCCACCGCAGGGGACGACTGCCTCGAAGGGTAAGACATTTCCCTGAACGAATGACAGTCGTAAGTAGAAGTGCACGACAGGACTGACGCTGGCTGTGCTCTTAGCTCGCTACTCATGTACGGTTTCCTTATTCAAGGCAGCAGGCTCCTTCTTCTAGCCAGGCTACACCGCAGGGGAGGACTACCTCGTTGAGTAAGACATTTCCCTGAACGGATGACAGTCGTGAGTAGAAGTGAACGACAGGACTGACGCTGGCTGTGCTCGTTGCTTGCTTCTAAGGTTCGGTCCCCCCATTTCTGGCAGCATCCTCCTCCGAACAGCCAGGTAAACCGCAGGAAACGACTCCCTCGAAGGGTAAGACATTTTCCTGAACGAATGAGAGTCGTGTAGCAGAAGTGCATGAGAGGACTGACGCTAGCTGTGCTCTTTGCCCGATACTCAGGTGCGGTTCCCTCATTCTTGGCAGCAGGCTGCTTCTTCCAGCCAAGAACACCGCAATGGTACGACTGCCTCAAAGGATAAGATATTTCTCTGAACGAATGACAGTCCTGTGTAAAAGTGAACGACTGAACTGATGCTGGCTGAGCTCTGCTCGCTACTCAGGTGCTGTTTCCTCATTCCTGGCAGCAGGCTCCTCCGTCCAGCCAGATTCACGTCAAGGGACGCTGCCTCGAAGGGTAAGACATCTCCCTGATTGAATGACAGTCGTGTGTAGAAGTGAACGACAGGACTGACGCTGGCTGTGCTCTTTGCTCACTACTCGGGTGCGGTTCCCTCATTCCTGGCAGCAGGCTTCTTCTTCCAAGAAGGCTCACCGCAGGGGACAACTGCCTCGAAGGGTAAGACATTTCTCTGAACGAATGACTGTCCTGTGCAGAAATGAACGACAGGACTGACGCTGGCTCTTCTCTTTGCTCGCTACTCAGGCGCGATTCCCTTATTCCTGGCAGCGCGCTCCACCGTCCAGCCAGATACACCGCGGGGGACGACTGCCTCAATGGGAGAGACGTTTCTCTGATTGAATGGCAGTCGTGTGTTGAAACGAATGACAGGACTGATGCCTGTTGTGCTCTTTGCTCGCTACCCAGGTTCGGTTCCCTTATTCAAGGCAGCAGGCTCCTTCATTCAGCCAGGCACACCGCAGGGGAGGCTGCCTTGGTGGGTAAGACTTTTCCCTCAACGAATGAGAGTCATGTGCAGAAGTGAACGACAGGACTGACGCTGGCTGTACTCTTTGCTCGCTACTCAGTTGCCGTTCTCTCATTCCATGCAGCAGGCTCCTTCGTCAAGCCACGCACACCGCAGGGGAGGCTGCCTCGAAGGGTAAGACTTTTTCCTGAACGAATGACAGTCATGTGTAGAAGTGAACGACAGAACTGACGCTGGCTTTGCTTTTTGCTTGCTACTCAGGCGCCGTTTCCTCATACCTGGCAGCAGGCTCCTTCTTCCAGCCAGGTTCACCGCAGGGGAGGACTGCCGGAAAGGGTAAGACATTTCTCTGAACGATTGACAGTCCTGTGTAGAAGTGAACAGGACAGAAACTGGCTCTGCTCATTGCTCGCTACTCAGGTGCGGTTCCCTCATTTCTGGCAGCAGGCTCCTTCACCCAGCCAGGTACACCGCAGGGGACGACTGCCTCGAAGGTTAAGACATATCCCTGAACTAATTACAGTCGAGTGTTAAAGTGAACGACAGGACTGACGCTGGCTGTGCTCTTTGCTCCATACACAGGTGAGGCTCCATCATTCCTGGAAGGAAACTACTTTGTCCAGCCAGATTCACCGCAGGGGACGACTGCCTCGAAGGGTAAGAAATTTCCCTGTACGAATGACAGTGATGTATAGAAGTGAATGACCGGTTTGACGCTGGCTGTACTCTTTCGTCACTACTCAGGTTCCTCGCTGCTCAGGTGCGGTTCCCTCATTCCTGGCAGCAGGCTGCTCCGTCCAGCCAGGTACACCACAAGGGATTCTGCCTCGATGGGTAAGACTTTTCCCTTAACGAATGACAGTCACGTGTAGAAGTGAACGACAGGACTGACGCTAGCTGTGCTCTTTGCTTGCTACTCTGATGCCGCTGCCTCATTCCTGGCAGCGGTGTCCTCCGTCCAGCAATTTACACAGCAGGGGACGTCTGCCTCAAATGGTGAGACGTTTCCCTGATAGAATGACAGTCGTCTATAGAAGTGAATGACAGGACTGATGCCTGCTGTGCTTTTTGCTCGTTACTCAGACGCGGTTCCCTCATTCCTGGTAGCAGGCTCCTTTTTCCAGCCAGGTTCACCGCATGGGAGGACTGCCGGAAAGGATAAGATATTTCTCTGAACAATTGACAGTCCTGTGTAGAAGTGAACAACAGGACTGACGCCGGCTCTGCTCGTTGCTCACGACTTAGGTGCGGTTCTCTCAGTCCTAGCAGCAGGCTGCTTTGTCCAGCCAGATTCACCGAAGGGGACGACTGCCTTGAATGGTAAGACATCTCCCTGTACGAATGACAGTCATGTGTAGAAGCGAACGACAGGACTGACGCTGGCGGTGCTCTTTGCTCACTATTTAGTGCCGTTCCCACATTCGTGGCAGCAGGCTCCTTCTTCCAGCCAGGTTCACCGCTGGGGAGGACTGCAAGACAGGAGAAGACATTTCTCTGAACGATTGACAGTCCTGTGTAAAAGTGAACAACATGACTTACGCTGGCTCTGCTCTTTGCTCGCTTCTCAGGTGCGGTTCCCTCATTTCTTGCAGCAGGCTCCTCCGTCCTGCCAGGTTTACCACAGGGGACGACTGCCTGAAAGCGTGAGACGTTTCCCTGATTGAATGAGAGTCGTGTCTAGAATTTAACAACAGGACAGATGCCGGCTGTCTCTTTGATCGCTACTTAGGTGCGGTTCCCTCATTCCTGGCAGCAGGCTCCTTCTTCCACCCATGTACACCGGAGGGGAGGCTGCCTTGAAGGCTAAGAATTTTCCCTGAACGAATGACAGGCATGTGCAGAAGTGAACGACAGGACTGACGCTGGCGGTGCTCTTTGCTTGCTACTTAGGTGCCGTTCCCACATTCGTGGCAGCAGGCTCCTTTTTCCCGCCAAGTTCACCGCTGGGGAGGACTGCAGGACAGGAGAAGACATTTCTCTGAACGATTGACAGTCCTCTGTAGAAGTGAACAACAGGACTGACGCTGGCTCCTCTTTGCTCGCTACTCAGTTGCGGTTCCCTCATTCCTGGCAATAGGCTCCTTCATTCAGCCAGGTACACCGCAGGGGACGAGTGCCTCAAACGTTTAGACATTCCCTCAACGAATGACAGTCGTGTGGAGAAGCGAATGACAGGCCTGACGCTTGCTATGCTTTTTGCTCGCTTCTCAGGTGCGGTTCCCTCATTCCTTGCAGCAGGCTCCTCCGTCCAGCCATGTTTACCACAAGGGACGACTCCGTGAAAGGGTGAGACGTTTCTCTGATTGAATGAGAGTCGTGTCTAGAAGTTAACAACATGACAGATGCTGGCTGTCTCTTTGATCGCTACTTAGGTGCGGATCCCTCATTTCTGGCTGCAGGCTCCTTCTTCCAGCCAGGCTGACCGCAAGGGACGACTGCCTCGAAGGGTAAGAAATTTCCCTTAACGAATGACAGTCAGGTGAAGAAGTGAACGACCGGACTGACGCTGGCTGTGCTCTTTGCTCGCTACTCATGTGCGGTTCGGCCATTTCTGGCAGCAGGCTCCTCCAACCAGCCAGGTACCCCACAGGGGACGACTGCCTCGAAGGGTAAAACACTTCTCTGAACGAAAGACAGTCCTGTGTAGAAGTGAACGACAGGACTGACGCTGGCTGTGCTCTTTGCGCAGGACGGCAGCAGCTCGTTCACCATGCTTAAACGAGTCTTCTTTTTGTCCAGATTCTGCTGCGGCTTTTCGAGAACCTTGACGTGATTTCTGCAGCCTCGGATGAACAGTTTCAAGATCGGATCGTGGCGATTTCAAGCAACGTGATGAGTAACGTGAATTGTGCGCACGTACAATTTTCCCCGATACCCGAGACTATTCTGTGTGGCAACGACAACCGCGGTCACGTGTTCACAGGCTACTCTTTGACGCCCACCTGGATGACTACGGCACACATCGGCGGCATTAAAGGCTTCGGACAAGGCTTCGACGCCAGTGGGCAGGACGGCATCAGCTCGTTCCCCATGCTTAAACGAGTCTTCTTTTTTGTCCAGATTCTGCTGCTGCCTTTCGGGAACCTTGACGTGATTTCTGCAGCCTCGGTTTAACAGTTTCAAGATCGGATCGTGGTGATTTCAAGCGACGTGACGAGTAGCGTGAATTGTGTTGACGCACAATCTGAACCGATACCCGAGACTGTTCTGTGTGACAACGACAACCGCGGTCACGTGTTCACGGGCTACTCTGTGACGCCCACCTGGTAGACTACGGCGCACATCGACGGCATAAAAGGCTTCGGACAAGGCTTCGACGCCAGTAGGCAGGACGGCAGCAGCTCGTTCCCCATGCTTAAACGAGTCTTCTTTTTGTCCAGATTCTGCTGCTGCCTTTCGGGAACCTTGACGTGATTTCTGCAGCCTCGGATGAACAGTTTCAAGATCGGATCGTGGTGATTTCAAGCGACGTGACGAGTACCGTGAATTGTGTTGACGCACAATCTTCCCCGATACCCGACACTGTTCTGTGTGACAACGACAACCGCGGTCACGTGTTCACGGGCTACTCTGTGACGCCCACCTGGATGACTACGGCGCACATCGACGGCATAAAAGGCTTCGGACAAGGCTTCGACGCCAGTGGGCAGGACGGCAGCAGCTCGTTCACCATGCTTAAACGAGTCTTCGTTTTTGTCCAGGTATGTGGAAGAAGGGATGATCATTGTTACCGATCCGATAATCGTTTTTTACTGCTGGTGTCTTGCCCACACCAATATTTGCATTTTTTTAGTGTGTCAGAAACACTGTTCAGTCTTTGCTGTGTTGTGGCGACGTTGAGGTCAATCCTGGTCCCATGAGCGATGTTCAGGCTAAGCAGTTTAGCGAAATGTATGATCTTTTACAGAGCTTGAATGCTCGCTCGCTTCAGTTTGAACAGGGACAGTCAAAGCTGCTTACCAGTGTAAATGAGATAAAGAAAAACCAGAAAGTTATGCAAGAACAGGTGAGTGACATTAACAAAAGGTTGCAAGTCGTTGAGACTAAAACAATCTTTCTTGAAACAAAACAGCAAGAACACGGTATCGCCGGTCAAGCAGCTGATAGCTTACGGAATGAAAACATTGCTCTGCGGGAGCGTCTTGATGATATGGAGGACCGGTCTCGTCGAAACAACGTTATCTTTTACGGTATTCCTGATCTTGCTTCAGAAACGTGGGGTGACGCTGAACGAAAGATAACAAGCTTGCTCTCCGAATGTTCCTTGCCTTCCATAAGCGGAACATTTGGTATAGAGCGCTCACATAGGCTAGGGGCATTTGCTGCAAACAAATGTCGCCCCATCATCGTACAGTTTTCTTCCTTCAAAACAAGGGATCTTATCTTATCTTGCAAAGTGCAACTGAAAACGGTAGGCGTGACTGTCAGTGAAGATTTTTCTTTTGCTACTCGCCTGGCTAGGAGAAAACTAATAGAATTTGGCAAATCCCAAGGAAGTACTTTCAAACTGCGTTTCAACAAGCTTTATCAAAATAACAACTGCTATACGTACAACCCCCAAGAAGACCGAATATGTGTGTCAACCTCATTCCAGCGCTCTGAAAGAAATGTTAGCGTGCTTCCACTAATTTCAGCTCCTCTTTCTCAGCCGTCTGGCTCCGCCTAGCGGTCCGAGAGGAGCGGGGGACCAGCGAATGTGCCAGTTGTTTTTTCTAACATCCGAAGTCTGATTAAAAAACGCGATGACTTGTGCTCAATGATTGACTCATGTGATGCTGGTTTAGTTGTGCTAACGGAAACTTGGCTTTCCTCTCAAGTTAAGGATTCTGAAATATTTCATTGTAGTAAAAGTTTTAATGTATACCGCAATGACCGCAAGGAACGTTCTGGCGGGGAGTTCTTGATAGCAGCTGTGCCTGAACTTAATTCTTTTTTGATAAACATAAAATCTGATCTCGAAATAATATGGGTAGGTCTTTCCATTGGACACAAAAAGCTAGTACTAGGCTGTTGCTATCGTCCTCCAACAGGGTCAAATACTTTTGTTGAGCAACTTCATGATGCAATTAACCTTGTCCGTGTTCGCTTTCCAAACTTACCCATTTTTCTTATGGGCGACTTTAATTATCCCGGCATCATCTGGTCTGATTTAAGCTCTTCATCGAAAAACCCCTCAACCGAATGTAACCAGTTTTTAGATCTATGTTCTGACTTTAATCTTTCACAAATTGTAAGATTTCCAACAAGGACAACACACTCTTCGGCGAACGTGCTTGACCTGATACTGACTGATACACCTGATTTAATTTCTGATATTTTATACCTTCCTGGTCTTAGTGATCACTCGTTGCTTAATTTTTCTTTTATAACTCCCGTGTGCCGTAATAGAAAGCAGATCAAACAAATTCGGGATTACAAAAGGGCCAACTACGCAGCGATTAATAGAGGTCTGTGCTGTTTTTTGGAGGACTTTTTGCCAGCGTTTTGCGAGCGTTCTGTTCAAACCAATTGGGATTTATATAAGAACAAAGCCATTTCTTTATTTAATGAGCACATTCCATTACGCTCAATTATAACAAACACTCAGTCTCCATGGTTCACTCCTCAACTGCGAAGGCTCTCAAATAAAAAGAAACGTTTGTTCAGAAACGCAAAGCGTATTGGCTCGGAGGAATACTGGCAACGTTATAATCTCGCAGCCAATGAATACAAAAAAGCAGTTGGGGAGACTAAATATTACTTTTTTAATGAGTGCCTCCCATCTATGCTAATCAATAATCCTAAACAATTTTGGAGTGTAATGAATCCCAGTGTTGAGCGTTCCCTTTCACTTAAAAATGAGTCCGGTGAAATGATTCCCGATTCATTGTGTTCGACTATTCTCAATGACACGTTTTCTAGTGTATTTAATAATGTTACTGATCCATTTTGTCCATCATATCCTTCAAATGACTTTTTTCCCATGAATCCAATTGTCATTGATGTGAATGGCATTTTAAAAATTATAGAGTCAACTAAACAATCATCGTCGTCTGGTGTTGACAATATTAATTCAAAGTTTCTAAAGAATACGAAAGAATATACATCAATCATTTTGTCTAAACTATTTGAGCAATCTCTTTCACTAGGTCAGCTTCCAGACGACTGGAAAACTGGAAGGGTGATTCCACTACACAAGACTGGAGACAAACATTCCCCTTCTAACTTTAGACCCATTTCACTCACAAGTATTTGTTGTAAAACAATGGAACATATAATTTATTCTAATCTGGTTAATTTTCTTGAATCTAATTCATTCTTCAACATTAACCAACACGGTTTTAGGAAATCTTTTTCATGCGAGACACAACTTGTAAGACTAACAAATGATTTCCATCAGGTTTTAGATCGTGGTTCACGAATTGACAGTGTTTTTCTGGACTTCTCCAAGGCGTTTGACAGGGTCTCTCATAAACTTCTTCTTCTTAAACTTCACAAACTTAACATTGAACATCATGTACTTTCGTGGATTCGCTCATTTCTGACTAATCGTTCACAGTTTGTAAATTGTAATAATACCGACTCGTCCAAAGTTTCAGTAACGTCCGGAGTACCTCAGGGATCTGTGCTTGGCCCTCTTCTCTTTCTCATTTACATTAATGACTTACCATTGAATGTCAACTCTTCTATTCGTTTATTTGCAGATGATTGTGTTGTATACCGCGAAATCGTTAACAGTTCTGACATCTTACTTCTTCAAAATGATCTCGATTCCATATCAAGTTGGTGTGACACTTGGCACATGTCATTAAATGTTGACAAATGTAAACATATGATAATTTCCAGGCGAATTAACGATCCTCCTTCCTATATCCTTAATAATATGACTTTAGAGCGGGTTGACACTTACAAATATCTGGGCGTTCACATCACATCTAACCTGTCATGGGAATCGCATGTTCACCACGTCATTTCCAATGCTAACCGCATGCTTGGCTATCTAAAACGTAATTTTTTCCAGACTCCTTCGACTTTGAAACTCTTTTTCTATAAAACACTAGTCCGGCCAAAACTTGAGTACGCTTCTGCTGTTTGGGATCCTAACACTGAGAGCCTCGTCGGCGCCTTGGAAGCTGTCCAGAATAGATCTGTGCGCTTCATTCTTTCTAATTACCATCGTACATCAAGCGTAACCTCTATGAAAAAATGCCTATCCTTACCAACTCTTTCTTTACGCCGAAAGTTTTATCGATTAAGTTTATTTCAGAAAATATTTTTTCACAACCCAATCCTTAAGACTGAACTCTTACTGGAGCCATCCTACATATCACCACGCAATGATCACATACATAAAGTCGAAATTCCGCAGTGCCACACTAATACCTACTACAGATCATTCATACCTCGTACGTCTGCTGACTGGAATCACCTTTCCACATCCATCGCCACAATTGTTAATCCTGTTGATTTTAAAAATGCTGTATCCATACTACTAGAACTTGATTAGTGATTTGAGTGTTCTATTAACTTGTACGTAATAATCCCACCCCCTCTGTAATGCCTTCGGGCCCTGAGGGTACCAATAAATGAAATGAAATGAAAAAACTCATGTACGGTTCCCTCATACCTGACAGTAGGCTCCTTCTTTCAGCCAGGTACACAGCAGAGGACGAATGCCACGAAGGGTAAAACATGTTCCTGATTTAATGGAAGTCGTGTGAGAAATGAACGACGGGACTGGACGCTGGCTGTGCTCTTTGCTCGCTACTCAGGTGCGGTTCCCCCAATCTTTTGCATCAGGATCCCTCCCACCAGCCAGGTACACCGCAGAGGGACGACTTCCTCGAAGGGTAAGATACTTCTTTGAACGAATGACACTCCTGTATAGAAGGGAACGACCGGACTAACGCTGGCTCTGCTCTTTGCTCGCTACTCAGGTGCGGTTCCCCATTCCTGGCAGCAGACTCCTTCGTCCAGCCAGGTATACCGCAGGGGACGACTGCCTCGAAGCGTAAGACATATCCCTGAACGAATGACAGTCATATGCAGATGTTAACGACAGGACAGATGCTGGCTGTGCTCTTTGCTCACTGCTCAGGTGCGGTTCCCTCATTCCTGGCAGCAGGCTCCTTCTTCCAGCCAGGTACACCGCAGGGGACGACTGCCTCCAAAGGGTGAGACGTTTCCCTAATAGAATGACAGTCGTGTGTAGAAGACAACGACAGGACTGACGCTGGCTGTGCTCTTTGCTCGCCACTTAGGTGCGATTCCCCCCATTACTGCCATCAGGCTCCTTCGTCCAGCCAGGTATACGGCAGGGGACGGCTGCCTCGAAGGGTAAGACATATCCCTGAACGAAAGACAGTCGTATGCAGATGTTAACGACAGGACAGATGCTGGCTGTGCTTTTTGCTCACTGCTCAGGTGCGGTTCAATCATTCCTGGCAGCAGGCTCTTCTTCCAGCCAGGTACACCGAAGGGGACGACTGCCTCAAAGGGTGAGACGTTTCCCTAATAGAATGACAGTCGTGTGTAGAAGACAACGACAGGACTGACGCTGGCTCTGCTCTTTGCTCTCGCCAGTTAGGTGCGATTCCCCCATTACTGCCAGCAGGCTCCTTCGTCCAGCCAGGTATACCGCAGGGGACGACTGCCTCGAAGGGTAAGACATATGCCTGAACGAATGACAGTCATATGCAGATGTTAACGACAGGACAGATGCTTGCTGTGCTCTTTGCTCACTGCTGAGTTGCGGTTCCTCATTCCTGGCAGCAGGCTCCTTCTTTCCAGCCATGTACACCACAGGGGACGACTGCCTCAAAGGGTGAGACGTTTCCCTGATAGAATGACAGTCGTGTGTAGAACAGAACGACAGGACTGACGCTGGCTGTGCTGTTTGCTCGCCACTTAGGTGCGGATTCCCCCATTACTGCCAGCAGCCTCCTTCGTCCCGGCCAGGTATACCGCAGGGGACGCCTGCCTCGAAGGGTAAGACATGTCCCTGAACGAATGACAGTCATATGTAGATGTGAACGACAGGACAGATGCTGGCAGTGCTCTTTGCTCACTGCTCAGGTGCGGTTCCCTCATTCCTGACAGCAGGCTCCTTCTTCCAGCCAGGTACACCGCAGGGGACGACTGCTCGAAGGGTGAGACGTTTCCCGTAATAGAATGACAGT
>JAZHYW010036769.1:0-12656 GCA_037355805.1 Ixodes ricinus
CCCTAAGCAAAAAGGTAATATATATATATTGCTACAATTTCTTCTTTCCTTTTTAACTGGTTTAATCACCGCACAGAGAGGTCTGACATCTTCGGTGGTTGGCTTCCAACTGCCAAGCGCACACACGAGCACAACAAGCGTCCGCCTTCGTCGCGTGCTCAGTTGCTTCTCTTTTATGTTTTTTGTTCACCCCGCACTCAGGCGTTCCGCCACACTATCCTCCCGTCCTTTGAAGACCGAGCAAGCCTTACGAAGTCGCTGATACAAGCACATGCCGGTCGCGGTGGACCACGAGGGCCCGTTCTATCCCTGCGACGTATGCGATGACCACATCACTGAGACGTTTGATGACGATGAAAGGTCCTCGCCGGTTACGCTACAGTTTCGGAGACAGTCCTTTCTTCTCAAGAATCGGGGTTGTAAAGCCATACTCTTTCCCTGAGAGAACGGGCATGTTGTGACATGCGCGTCGTACCGGGCTTTCGGTGCGATCCAGCCTCTCGCCAAAGCCTTGTCGAGCAAATGTGTATCCGCTCGGGTTTCGTTCTCAGCCTCACCTACGGCATGGCGCAGGGTTTGGTGGTCGGCTGTAATGCTCGTGGAAGGGCTAAATCATGCGCTGCAGCAGGCGAAGGTCAGTGACCGAAGAGCATCACGGCGAATGCGTACAGTCAGTGACAGATGATCCTACAACAGATGTTGTACGATCCTACAACAGATGCTGTGGGATCGTTCATCCATCCTCCCGACTAAACCGTTTGACTGCGGGTGGAGAGGCGTCATCCTTGTTCTTTGATGTTGAACACCTGCAGACTTCTTGGAACACCCGAGATTAAAGTCTCCGCCTTGGTCCGAGTGGATGCTCGGGGAACTCCATTGCCGTAATCAGTCTCACGAGAGGCGTCGGCGATCTCGGAGGCGGTCTGGTCTCGGCATAGGTAGCGATCCCTCCGGCCAGTGAAATAGTGCACAATGACCAGCAGGAACCTGTTGCCAGAGCTTAGATCGAGGAAACGGTCCAAGCACATCAATGCCGACGCGTTCTCAAAAGGTGCTCCCGTGGACATGTTCCTGAAGCGGTGCTCGTTGTTTTACGTGGAGACCTTTTCCGTGAGACGCCATATGTCACATGGACCGTAGCACCATTGCTTTACGTCATTATGACACTGCGTTCAGTAGAAGCGCCGCCGAGATCTTTCCCGAGTGCAGTGGTCGCCGCCAGGATCGTTCCTCCCTCAGGAACCTGCGTTGCAGCTGATGCAAACGCTTTGAGCTGCTGTCCCCGTGGCAGCACCGAAGTCGCCGATACCAGCAGAGTTGCCCGCAGCGGACTCCCAGCAGGCAGCCGTAGGCAAGAACACCGTCGCGCAGCAACAAGGGAGTCCACATTGCGCCGAGTGCTCGCCGAGGGCCTGAGGCCAGTCCGTACGATGCTTCGCCAGGAGCGGCTTGTTGCCGAATCCCTTCTATCACCAATGTGCCGATGTCCGGGTCGTCGCCCATAGTCCGGGGTTTTCGGGCTCTTCGGCGACCACGCCTGCGTAGTGCGCCGGGAGTAGGCTGGTTAGTGCGTTTAGCGTGTCGAAGCTGCGCTTTCAGTATGGCTCGAGCGCTGCTTGCACTTTTCACTACGCGGCCTCGCGAGAGAGACCATCGGCATTGGCGGGTATCCAGCGCAAGCTGGGCGATGTTGCGTGCGTGCGGTCGTCAATGACGGCAGGGCGTTCCAGCAGCGGGCGACCTGACCATCAGGTGTCAGCAGGCTCGGCATCCATGTCGGCGAGGCGTGGTCGGCCTGAATACTTCAAACTTCCGGCTCTGCATGGCACGGTGAGAAATGGGCGACGGCTTTGATGATGGCTGACAACTCCTCGTCGGTGGGTGCAACAATTGCGTTCGAAGCTAATGCAAGAAAACATTGCTACCCTGGTAAGCAATGTTTGGCGTTCTCGTCCGTCTTGCTCTTGTGATGTAACTGTCGCCACTCGTCGAAGGCTGCTGGCGTCGGTGTCAAGGCATGGAAGCGTCCAGTCTCCCTTCGGATACGCAAAGTGTTGGCGTGGAGACGTGAGGGCCGTTTTGAGCGTCTCGTACGCGCGCTGGCATTCCGATGGACCAGACGACCCTTGCTTTCTCAGTCGCGAGCGCGCAGGCTTAGCGTGCTGAGCGAAATCGGAGACAGATCTTCGGATAGTTTCGATGCCAAAGCTCAACGAAGCTCTGCACGTCCGTGGTGGGGATCCGCGATGGCCATTCGCCACGAGAGGCGAGAGTTTCGAGGGTCTGTGGAAACGCCATCCACCGAAATGATGTGGCCCGAGGTTATTGCACGGCTCTGTATGTACGGCGAACATCTCTTCGGTGTGAGTTTCGCGTCCGCCTTTTGCAGGCGTGAAAAAACCGGGGTTGAGATTACGCCAGAGTGGCTCTGGGCACCGTGCCTGGCGGAGACGATGATGTCGTCAAGGCATGCAAGGCAAACAACGTGCCCATGTGCCTCGTTCAAGACAGGATTCAATTAGCCTCTGAAAATGCGCTGGGGCATTGCAGAGTCCAAATGGCATTATTCTGAACTGATACGAGCCAGGTACCTGCCAGGTGAAGGCGGCTCCGTTCTCGCGGTCTTCTGGTGCCGGAAGTTGGCCTCGCCAACATCCGCGCCTGAGGTCGAGTGTCGGCAACCACGTGCACCCAAGCGAAAGGGCAATCCAAGATGTCAGCCAGTCCGGAGGAGAGGCCGGAAAAGAGTCTTCTTAGTGACGTCGTTGAGGTTTTCGATAGTCTATGCAAAAAATCGAGTTGTACTGGCGTCTTCACCGTCACTAGCGTAACTGGTGATGACCGAAGAGGGAACATGCCCTGGTTTAACTGCCGCCCTGGTTGAAGCGTCAAGTATTCACCAAGTCGTGCGGACGAGGGCCTCGTGTGAGAGGAGATGCGCCGAGGGGGGTTGTCGAGTGGGAGAAGCCCGTATTGTCACAATGCCGGTGTGTCGCCGCCGATGTTAGCCTGTGATCCGCGTCCCCCAGGCTGGAAAAGGCTTGCGAATTCTTCAAGCCGTTTCTGGCGAAACCTCGATCTGCATCGAGTTTATCGAAGAAACAAGCGGACGCGCCTTCGTATTAATGGTAATACGTGCGCAGCCCCAGCCCGATGCCGAAGGGATGGGCGCGGAGACACATATGCGAAATGGTTGTCGTTTATTGGCAACCCAAGTGTCGTTGGGGACCGTCACCTTGGCGGCGCCTACGGGAAACGAGCCAGGCCCCGAGATGCAGCAATCCAGCGCGTTGAAAGTCGAGGCACGCGCGCGTGGTCCGAGGAAATCGTCGCACTGGGATGCTGCTCGCCCGGTAGCGGCAGCGACAACAGAGCGGCGTGAAGTAGCCACCTACGGTGAAGGGCACGGTTGTGGGGCTCATTCTGGCTATCTCTCCCGATGCGCGGTTCTGCCGCGGCTTGCCGACCGCATGGGCCGTCAGAGTGTCGTGAACAGCACGATTCGCCTTCTGTCGAAACTTCCGGTCTCACTGCCGGAGGTTGTAGCTCCGGTATCAACAAGCGCGCGTACCGAAAACTCCGTCGACGACGTCTCCTGAAGGCCGATAGGTAAAGTGGTGCTGTCTGTCAGGACGTTGATGTGATTGTACATCCGCGGCGGTGTTTGCTGCTGGGTTCCTGGCTGCTGTGGGTGACACGGGGGATTCATTGCGCCCGTGTGCGGCCCTGCTGATGCGGGCAGCTTCAGCAAACCGGGGCTGGGCGCGGCTGTTGCTGTTGTCGGGCTACCCTGGCGGCACTGCGTAGAGGCGTCAGAGCCAGCAGATCGCTGATGCTTGTCGAGCAGCTTCTATCTCCAGTGCCGTCGGGTGCTGCTCGAGACGTCTTGGGCCGTTGCTAGGCTGAAGCGCATCCTGCGCCTCGACTGGATGGGGCTGGCGTCAATGCCCAGACACGCCATGGCCGCCACAGCGTCAATTGTGCCTTGCTGGGCAACCATGAAATGCAAGATGGGCGAGGCGCGCGATGCTCGTCGGCGACGTGAGAAACCGTCTCGGTTGCAGACCTGGCGAGTTGCGAAGTTGGGCGTGGTGAAGAAAGCGGAGGGTCCTTCCCCGTAGCAAGCTTGTTCGAGTGCCGCGGAAGCGCAAGAGGAGGCACCGCAGGAAAACGGTGGGCGCCGGGCAGGGGCGGACCCAGAGCTCCGCCGTACGGGGGGGGGTGAGGGGGGGCGGAAAGTGGTACGGAAGTCCCTATTCTCCGGTGTCTTCTCTGCGCGGGGGTCCACCCATGCCAAACCGCCCTCCGAGAAGGAGGGAGGGAGGGGGTCGGCTGCGCCCCGCGCGGGGGGGGGGCTGCCCCGCCCCCGGATCCTTGGATCCGCCGCCGGTGTCTGGGTGGCAGGTAGTGCTGCAGTACCGTCAAAGTCGGGTCCGGTTAGATGGGCGGCCAAGGCTTGTGCCTGCCACTGAGCGGAGGCCATTGGCTGGCGTCGCGATGAAGTTGAACTGGGATACGTAAGGCGCCCAAGCGACTGGTACCGGTCACAATGTCGATATGAAAGCTTCGGACGCAGGGTTGAAAGTCGGGCAGCGTTCCCGAACCAGGGAAGCCCACGTGCGGCTGCTCCTCGAGTTCAGGGGAATGAGACTCCAAGCTGTTGAAAACGTTCTCGTCATGGAGGCAGTGAAGTCCTGAATGCGGATAATCGTCATGGTTTGGAGCAGGCAGGCTCTCCTCGTCAAGCTGGGCAGTGGACGCTTCGGATTGTTGGAGCCAGCTTTTGCAGCTTGAAGAGGGCACGAAGTTGGGACGCTGCCCGGGTCTGAAGAAGCGAGATTTTCGGCGCCAGTGGTGCGGTGTGGTCCCCTTCGGGATCGTGGTGCAGGAGGTTCCATTGCCCGAGGAAGGTGTCGGCCCGAACGGAGCATCCCACCTCCGACACCAGGGGGGCTATGTTGCCACGTTTTGGACTCCCAGAGACTAGGGAGAAGGAAGTGACGTAGGTGTGAATGAACCTATCTTAGCAACACCACGCATCGCGGAAACTCACCGTCATCAGCGACTCCACCAATCAACATCCAAAGAGCACGTTGTTGACGTCACTTCCTTCTCCCTAGTCGTCTCCTGGGGAGTCCCAAACGCGCAATCATGCGCTCCCCGGTGTTACAATTTCTGCTATCTTTTTTAACTGAGTTTAATCACCGCACAGAGATCCGACATCTTCAGTGAAGTTGGCTTCCAACCGCCCCGCGTAACAACACACGAGCACACGAGGCGCCGCCTCCTACGATCGTGGCGTGCCGGCTCGCTTCTCTTTATGTTTTTGTTCACCCCACTCGCGTCTCCATACACTATACACATATATATATATATATATATATATATATATATATATATATATATATATATATATATATATATATATATATATATATATATATATATATATATATTATATACATATATATATATATATATATATATATATATATATATATATATATATATTAGGAAATGGGGGGAGGGAGGGGAGGGAATTGTAACGTTCTCTCTGATCAACATCGTTCGTCCAGATATCTGTCACCCAACTTTGTTAATTTTGTTTTGTTTCGTTTTGTTTGCTCTGCAGGTACGTGCAAGGATAACATACTGCTCCTTTGAGGCTTGAATAAAGGTCAAGATCCCTTATGGAAAATATTTTAAGATGTTCCATGTTTGTCGTGAAAAAATCAAAAGTATTACTGTGTACAAAAAAGAATGAGATTTAAGCGCGTGTCTACAAGTCCGACGCTAATAAAATCCTTGGACATGTTTTAATTTTTTTTTTTGAGGAAGGAAGGTGAGGGGTGGCAAGCAGTCATTATATTGCGAGAGGCTTGCCTATAGGAATCTGGCTGCAGAATATGCTGTTCCTGGAAATAAAAATAAAAGCCTACGTTTCTCGCGACAGCCGGGTTAAGTCGCTACTAATCAATCACTGTAACCTTTTCCGCCTTTAATTCATCTGGACGAGATATAATCATGTACTGCAGCTAGTTTGAAAGGATTTAAGAACTTTTTGACGTTTTCTTGAGATGAATACCCGAATCTTGGCAGTTAGCCCGAAAACAAAGGAGGAGGTAATGTGAGTACCATACATAGTGCAAACATAATTTCCTTTTTCAATTTTGGGAGACCGACGGAGATGCGCTGGAAATCTGCATCTGAATATGTGAACTCCATACAAGATGTAACAAATAAAAACACGTTTCGACCAGTGCAATAATTATGCCGACTTGCAAGAATCACCTCAAATAAAATCGCATTTTTTTCTTCCGGGGTGAACTACCACATTGCGTAGCCTTCAATTTTTTGTCTCACGTCTCGCCTTACCAAAGTAATAATCAGGCACATCGATTTTCACTAATTTTTTTTTCTAACTTCTCAAAACGATCCTGCTTGCCAAACCAAAATCGCCTGTATTTGTAGAAACCGGGTTACACAATTAATCTTACAATGCTCCTGAAAAAAAAGTTGCCAGGCTTCATGCAGGAAGCTATGTGCATGCCGTTCGCGGAGAAGATTACATGATGACCAACAGAAGTCGAGGATGTACACTCCGGCACTGTATGCTTCGTTGATGTTTTTGGCTTGTGCGACTTAGATTAGGGAGGCGCTGGTCGAATAGACGAATGCGATAGACAACATCTGGATATCAAAAAGAACGAACGAATCTACCCACAGTGAGCCCAGGCGGAATCGGAGATCGTCTGTTTATGATGAAAAGTCAATCCGAACAAGCATCCGCCGCCGTCAGACTGACCTTTTTTTTGGGAAACAACAATTTGTAGTTTTTACGTCTCCTA
This sequence comes from Ixodes ricinus, assembly GCA_037355805.1. Lineage (NCBI taxonomy): Eukaryota > Metazoa > Arthropoda > Arachnida > Ixodida > Ixodidae > Ixodes > Ixodes ricinus. The sequence goes on from JAZHYW010036769.1 coordinate 6,849, forward strand.
CACCCAAAGTGTTTACATTTTTTTGGCCGAAATTTCACAACGCTGCCCCGAAAAGAGCAACAACTAATAACCCTCGAAATCCTCCACGGATCGTTTTTCTCTCATTGGTCAAGCCTTATGGAGGTAACGAAAAGCGCCCGAAAATGCCCCTCACCCTGGCAGAAAAAATAGTGCCGGGTGTATTTCATTGCTGTGTGAGTTTACTAGCAAGTACGCTATTTTATTGACTGAATCCCATGCAGCGATTACCATCGTAAACAAGCCTTCCCTAAAAAAGCGCCCCGGTGCGCTTTTTTTACAAAGATGCGCATTAAAGATGGGCGCCCGAAAAGCAGATAACTCGCATCTTCCTCCGGTCTTTCCTCACATCTTGCTGGCAACCAGACCGCTTTGCTATATCACCCACGAGCACCGCGAGAGATCAGCCGCCAGGGCCCGCGCTTTACATGCTTTCCGGTGACTGCGAGGTGAGCCACGCTTGCTGGGGTTTGCACTCCGTCCCCCTATTTTTATTTTCTGAGAGGGCCGCCGTTTTTGCTGTTGGTGCAAGTAGGTATACGCGCCAACACGATCAGCTAGGAATAATTAAATGCTACTCACTTAGGCTTTAGATCCACAGCGTCTAAGAAGCTTTCCGGCTGATGTGTCGGCCTACGTCGCGATTTCAAACATAGGCTTTACGAATAACTGGCAGCAAATAACTTAAGCGCCAACCTGATGATCAAAAAACTTTCTGGCATTTTATTTTTGGTTTATGTGTCTAAAGAAGCAGCATATACATCGAGACACACCAGAGTTTAGTAAAAAATCATAGAAAATAAATCTTAAAACAAATTGGACGATTAGCAAAGAGCACCAGGTGGATGCCCGCTAAGGCCTGTTTGCAGTGCCCACTACAGCTCATTACTAGTCAGAAGGTAGGAGAAGCCTCCTACAAGCGTAATGGGCCCGTTTCAAATCCCCCGCAGTCGAAATAAGGATTCACTTTAAACGCTCATTGTTCCGCCTCAATGGATAGATAACGGCCACAGAGTGGGTGCCAACTTGTCTTCGACCCCACTCTTTAGAAAGCGATCTTTGTATTCATTGGAGGGGAACCGAGCCCCCGGAAAGCAGCCTTCGTATCTATCGGAGGCGTGAAGCATCCCGGAAAGTTGTATTTGTTTCCACCTGAGGAGGAAAACTCTAATCTCCTCTCCGTGGCTTCCACAATGCTAAGTCAAAGTCGATGAAGATAAAGCAAATATGTGCCAGAAAGGCAAGACCCTCCCTCGCGCGTTGGCCGCGACGTCATGGAAACGATGGGACACTATTGGATGCGGAGGTGGCGGAGGAGATATGTTCCTTGGAGGGGCATTTGCCGCTACCTCCTAACCTGTAACTTACTATAGGAACCTCGACCGTGCGCGGTGACGATAACTGTCTCGCCAAGAACTATACATGTTTGAACCGACGTCCATCCCGACAGCTCTACGGCCTAGCAATAAGAGAAGAGGGGAGGAGGAACCCCCACTTAACGGGACCTTTTCGTGTGCTTCAGACGTCGCTATTCTCCCTCTAGAAGATTATAGAAGATTAACCCGTCATCACAATTTTACCAAAGACAATTTGCGGTAAGTTGCTGGCTGGCCTGATGCTGGCGTTGTTAGTAGAGGCAAGCAGTTGCATGCTTCGCCAAGATGGCGCCACAGCGGCAGGCAAGATAACTTCAACGCACAAGACCATTCATGCTTTAGAAGATGCTTCCCCGAAGTAGCGCCATTGCTACTTCCGAAGCAAACAAAGCGGCAGAGAAGAGGAAGGCGTTGGTCGAGGAGATGGGGGCATACCTGCTGGAGGAAGAGGAGAAACACATTCAGGCCCCGGAGAAAATGTGGCAAGAGTTTGAAGAAAAGCTACACTTGTCGAACGAAGCACTTGTTGAGCAGGAGCGTGCGCGAAGGTGATAGAGAACGAAGCGGCGCTGACATTGTACAAGCGTCTGCTGTCTTCTCGAAGGAGGAGGTGCTTCAGCTGAAGGCTGAAGCGCAAGAACGCGTGGGACATGCTACAGAAAGCAGTCGAGGAGTCCAAAGATGATCCAGAACAGTGCAAAGGCAAGGCAAGAGATCGGACGACTACACCAAGCTCAAATCGCAGGCTGGACGATGCCGTAAGGATCTCACCATTCATCTGGAGATGTCAAACAACCGAAGTGCTATTTCGAGGAGAAAGCAAAGAAGCTGGAAGCAATAGCCAAAGGACAACATCGAGGAGCGCAAGATGCAGGACAAGGGAGGATTGTCTACGGTGAAGGAGTTGAAGAGGCAGTTCCAGACGGAAAGAAGAGCTAGCCAGCCCATTAGCTACGAGGAGCGCCAGCGCGGCGACTCCAGCAGCAACAACACTCCAATTTCTTTTTCTTTTTCTCTCTTTTTTTCGGCGGGGGGGGCGTGTCTGTTTTGCAGACGCTCGTTGCAAGAGCAAGCGCCGCATAAATACATACATACATACATACGAGGCCTGCCTTCCGCGGGACTCAAGAGATGGCGCGGGATGCGCAGCTGTTAGGGTGTTTCTACTGTCTGTCTGTCTCAGGGTGAAGACATCCATTGTTGCCTTGAATGTGCCAGCGCATGACGCTGTCGCGCACTTGGTGCGTGACTTGGGCGTTAAAATGGCGTCTATGCATTAAGCAAAGCCACGCGCTCGAGCTGAGTGACACCGGATCGCCCGCACTTCAAAATGCATAAAAACGATTGGGCGGAAAAATGGCTGAGATGTCACCACTCACGAAGCAAAAGCGCGCGCGTGTATGAAGGCACTCTAGGCAGCTGTTAAGTGGCGCCATTCATTCGTTAGAAATGCTCGAGATACGTGCCGCGCGCGCCACTGGAAGGAACATGGCGTCAGAAATCAGGCTTAGTACTGCGCTGTGCCGCCATGATCTCCCAAGGCTGCATGCTGCGCGCCTCGTGTATCGACCCACCTTGCGCTACTTTTGAAACATGAAGGGGCTTTAGCGCCTGTGTGTATGGGGGGGCATCTGGACAGCGCGAGGAGTATGCGCTGAACGGAGGACGGCGAGCGGGGGCGCGTGCAGCGCAAGGGTTCGTAAATAAAGGAGTTCCGTTTTTTGCGAGTGCCTATGTTCCGAAACCGTAAGCGAGCTATCGTGAAAAGCTCGCTGACCCTGACAAGTGGGGGCTCGTCCTCTGAACCCGAACTACCCTACTAGATCAAGGGCAAATCCCGTGAAGCAGGTTTGTGGGCGGTTCTTTAACGCCCTTCCTTGGGTCGGGCACAACACAATGCTCTAGGTTAACGTTTATTAACCCAACACTGGTTACGAGGCAAGCCTCACGTCAATGTCCGGGGAGTCGGCGGGCAGCGCGCAAACGTCGTCATGGGACGGCTTCCCGACGGTCTGGAGGCGTGCAAACGTCGTCCATGGGAAGCTGTGGTTCCGGGCAAGTGGCCGCTTTGGTCTCGACGGGCACTGTCGTCCAGGGGCTCCGGGAATGTCACCGGCTTGTGGCGGCAATCCAAGCGCCGCAGTCCAGATGCCAGGCATTCGTCTTCCATGGGGGGCCGCAGCTCCGGGCAGGTCACCGGCTCGGCGGCAACCAGAGCCCCGCGCCCAAGAAGCCAGGCAGCGTCCTCGTTCGTCCCACGCAGCCGAGAGCCAGAACTGTCGTCTCTTCGTCCCTTTTGTAGCCTCGTCATCCTCAGGCAGCGCCGCTGTGGGCACGAGATTGTCCACTTGGGCGACGCCCCTTCGATGTTATCGCCACATGGCGTCAGCAGCGCACGATGCGGTGGGAAGGAACACGATGGGTTCCCACACTACTCCCCCTCTTAATAGACGAGACCTGGGAACCGAGGTCTCGACACCATTCAAAATCAACCACTCGACACTAAAAAGAAACGACTTCCCGCGAGCGACTGAACTAGTCGGGCATGAGCTCAACAGCATTCCAACAGTTCTTGGGCTGACCGTACATACAATAAACACAACACTGGCGCAGGCGTTCCATAGTGGGTCCGAATGACTCACGGAAGACGTCGCTATGTAACCGCACAACGCGACGTACCGGCGGTCCGGTACGCAACCACGCCCCCTCTCCCAACCGAATCAGATACTGCAATAACCGAAGTCTTGCTGCAAGTGCCGTCACCGGCGAGGAGCAGAGCAAAGAACGCAACCCAGACCAACCGCCACTCGCGATGAGCAATCGACAGCAAAAACAAACGTCCCCGCACAGGAGCACTAGGCGAAGTTGAACCTGCTCTCACTCTCCCCCAGACCAAACCCGGACACTGCATGACTAAGAAGTCTTGTTGCGAGAGTCGGGACAAGCCAGGTTTGAGCGAAAGCGAAACGCAAACCGTACAATGACAGCGAACAAAGAAAATCACTCATCGCCCTGAAAATACGCCTAGTCAGCAAGCGAGCTGATTAGAATGTGTCTAGCAGCCACCCGGAAACATACAACACCAAGACAAAAACAAGAAAGACGCATCAATTGCGTACCAAAGTACAAGAAATAGGCCCCCAAACATGAAGAAAAAAAATACGCGCGCGACGCTGATCTGAGCAGCGCGAAAGATTTCCTCTAAAAACAGCAGCCCACCGAGCAGTGCAAGCGGTCCACCCGAGAAGAAACACGTTGGGCGCCATTGTGGGCGGTTCTTTAACGCCCCTTCCTCGGGTGGACACAACACACGCTCTAGGTTAACGGTTTATTAACCCAACACAATGTTTACGAGGCAAGCCTCACGTCAATGTCCGGGAGTCGGCGGGCAGCGCGCAAACGTCGTCATGGGACGGCTTCCCGACGGTCTGGAGGCGTGCAAACGTCGTCCATGGAAAGCTGTGGTTCCGGGCAAGTGGCCGCTTTGGTCTCGACGGGCACTGTCGTCCAGGGGCTCCGGGAATGTCACCGGCTTGCGGCGGCAATCCAAGCGCCGCAGTCCAGATGCCAGGCATTCGTCTTCCATGGGGGGCCGCAGCTCCGGGCAGGTCGCCGGCTCGGCGGCAACCAGAGCCCCGCGCCCAAGAAGCCAGGCAGCGTCCTCGTTCGTCCCACGCAGCCGAGAGCCAGAACTGTCGTCTCTTCGTCCCTTTTGTAGCCTCGTCATCCTCAGGCAGCGCCGCTGTGGGCACGAGATTGTCCACTTGGGCGACGCCCCTTCGATGTTATCGCCACATGGCGTCAGCAGCGCACGATGCGGTGGGAAGGAACACGATGGGTTCCCGCAGTTTGCACGTCCTCATCTCGCCAGCACGCCGACGACATGAACAACGTGGTCAGCGAACTGCTGGAGAGGCGTACGGCAGTGCCATGGACCGGGCAGTTGTCTCATGTGCGTGACGTGCTCCTGAACACACCGTTGCAACAGGACACCGAGGCGCGCAGGCCGGAATCGACGCGGGCGCGGTAATATCCAGTTGCCGAAATCATCGGCTGGGGCGGGCAGGCGCGACGGACTGACCACAAGATCGGGAATTTCTGCCTGGTTACCGGCGTTCCGGACATCAAGCGCGTCCGGGAGGTCCTCCCGGCCGCAGGGGAGGGCACAGCGAAGCTTTGGTGGCGCTTTGCGCGAGGCTGATCAGCAGAGCTTCTGGAGGAGTTCCACGCGGATTTCCGCATCGGTCGAATACAAGACATCGGCTGAAGGAAGAACTCGACCGACGCACACAGCACCCGCAGGAAAACTTGCGCCACTTCATCCACGTCATTGCGGAAATTCCTGGGCAGGATCGGCAGGAACGGGGTCCAGTCAAAGAGAAGGTGAGACGTGTCAGGCGTCGAATGCTGCAAA
>JAZHYW010036772.1:0-24467 GCA_037355805.1 Ixodes ricinus
TAAAATAACTGGACGATATTCCTGGTTAAAGCATGGAAATGGGTTTAATGAGACGATGCCCGTTTCAAGCTCGCACCGTGGCGGATAAAAAAAAATTGATGCGTGCCTCTAAGGCGGCTCTCGTGATCGTCGTCGTCTTCTCTCTTTGACCGATCGCTGTTGAAAATATTCAACAGGCTGCCGCCTCAGGGGGACAACGAGGCACCTCGAGTGAATAAAGAAGTTGTACTGGCCGTCGTAGTATTTGTCCACTTGCCAACTTTAAGTCGCATGATCGAACGTGGGAATCCCGACCTGCATGTAATTCCGTTATCCGTCCTAGTTTCCACATCGTTTTAGGACGCATTGGCTCGTGTATAATTACGATGTCTCCGACCTTTAGATGATTATTTTCCTGTGGCTTCGCATGATGTGCCGAACGAAGCTGCAGAAGGTAGTCGGACATCCATCTTTTCCAAAACCGTGCAACTAGTAGTTGTCGGTAGTTCCAGCGTTTTGAGAGTTCATCTGCTCTTCGTTGTAGCGCCTCGGCGTCTTTGGATGACGGCAATGCTGTGAGTCGCTTGCCGATCAGGAAATGAGCAGGAGTTAAGGCTCTTGGCTCGTCGTGCTCTGAATGCATAAACGTCAACGGTCGTGAGTTCACCGCAGCCTCGACTTCTTGTACCACAGTGGTGAGCTCTTCGAAGTTTAGTGAACTTCGTCCAAGAATCTTTCGAAGGCAGGACTTCACGCTACGAACCATCCTCTCCCAAAATCCTCCCCACCAGGCTGCCCGTTCAGCGCTAAATTTCCAGGATATCTGGTTGTGGGCAACGTAATCTTGAACGTCCTGGTGGCGTAAGGCTGTCCATACCTCCTTGATGTCTTTAAACAACCTTTTGAAGGTGAGAGCGTTGTCCGAGTAGATGACCTTTGGCAGACCTCTTCGCGCCACAAAACGACGTAGTGTTAATAAGAAGGTCTGGGAAGACATGCTTGATATTACTTCAAGGTGGACCGCTCTTGTCACCGCGCACGTAAAAAGAGCTATGAAAACTTTGTTCGGGGTCATGTTCTTGGCATAAAGGGGGCCTACAAAGTCGACTCCCACTACCTCAAAAGGGTTTGTTGGCTCGATGCGATCAGCAGGTAGAGGAGCTGTAGGTGCTGAGAGTGGCTTGAGCCGATATCTAGAGCATGTAGGGCAGTTGTGTATACTTTTCTTTACCAGTTGTCTGCCTCGAATAATCCAAAATCTTTCACGCAGTTGCGTTAGTGTCTCAGCAACTCCTCCGTGTAGAACTCGGATGTGTGCACTTGAAATTATCAACTCCGTTATGCGGTGGTTGGCTGGTAGAATGAGAGGATGCTTTACTTCTTCTGTGGAACGCAATTCTTGGAGCCTTCCGCCTACTCGCAACACTCCCTTGTCGTCAAGAAAGGGGTTAAGCTCGGCGATCTTCGAGCTTTTACTTACTTGCCGTTTTTCTGTCAGTGAGGCTATCTCTTCAGAGAATACCGTGTTTTGAGCATGTGTTATCCAGTACAGTTCTGCTCGGGTTACTTCATCCGCTGAGAGGTGATTTGCTGACAGCTTTTCGCTTGAACAGTTGTTCATAAAACGAAGTATCCAGGCAGTAACTCGGATTACCTTCTGCAGTCTGCTGTAACGATGGAGATCGAACAACGGCTCGAAAGAGCTAGTTCTCGCTGGTAGCACAGCAGCAGGTATGCAGTCTTTCGTCTCCACCAGAGCTTCTTCAAAGCAGTGGTCGGGCCATTCAGAAATGGGTCTCTGGAGCCACACTGGCCCTTCCCACCAAGCTTGGGCAGCCTTCAGTCTTTCGGCAGAAATTCCCCTAGTGAGAAAATCGGCCGGGTTATCCTTTCCTGGACAATACCTGAAGTGGGAATTTACTGTCAGCCGTTGAATCTCTTCAACTCGATTTGCGACAAACGTTTCCCAGCGCTGCGGTTGCCCTTGAATCCATTTCAGAGTAATCATGGAATCTGTCCACATGTAACAGGTGAAGTCCTCTGTGTCAAATGTCTTCTGGACGTATCTCAAAAGCCGTGCTCCGATGAGTGCTCCTATCAGCTCTAACCGTGGGAGCGTTTGCCGTTTGAGTGGGGCAACACGAGCCTTTGCTAGTAATAGACGAGTATCGACGTTCCCTTCATTGTCAGATGATCGAATGTAGACTGCAGCGCCGTATGCTTGAGGACTGGCATCCGTGAACACATGCAGTTCGGTAGACCGCTCCAATCCTCGCAATTCGTGGAATAGGAATCGGGGTATGGCGAGTGCTTGAAGCTGATGAAGTTCGTTGCACCACGTGCTCCATTCATTGCTGATCTCTACAGGAACCTCAGCGTCCCATAAAATATTTTGTTCCCACAGCTTCTGAAAGATCATTTTCGCCCGAATCGTGAATGGTGCAATTAGACCCATGATATCGAAGATTCGCGCCGATGCTTGGAGAATGAACCTCTTAGTGTTGACTTGTGACTCCAGTAAACTTAGGACGGTTTCTAGTGACACCCTAAAGGTGTCCTCGGACGTGCTCCATACCACACCTAGGATCTTTGTTTCTGGAGTACTTTCTGCAGGTCCATCTGGAATCTCGTCGCCACCTTCCCTGAAACGCCTTTGTAAATCCTTGTAGTTCGATGTCCACTTCTTCATTGTCATTCCAGCCGCTTGCATAATTTCTTGAGTTTCCGTGTATATTTTAAAGGCGTCATTCTCATTTTCGGCTCCAGTGAGGAGGTCATCGACATAGAATGACTTCGCCAACATCTCGGCAGTCTCTCTGTGTCTGTCAATATTCTGAAAGTGGTGCTGGAGCGTAGCTGTGAGTAAAAAGGGGCTAGAAGTAGTTCCAAAAGGCACGCGCGTCATTCTCCATTCTTGCAATGGCGGTAGGGTCCCAACCGTCCGAGGTGCGCTCGCGAACCAAAAAAAACGAAGAGCATCCCGATCCTCCGTCCTGATTGAAACCTGTAGAAACGCTTTTTGAATGTCTGCTGTCATTGCAACCTTCCTAGTTCGGAACCGCAGTAGGATCTGCAGCAGCTCGTCTGACAACTTAGGGCCTGTTTCCAAATGAGAGTTGAGACTGTCTTGTCCCTGTTTGTGCGAGGACGCATCGAAAACTATTCTCACTTTTGTTGTGACAGACTGTTCTCTCAGTACTGCATGATGTGGCATATAGTAGAGATGTTCGGGCTTATTCATGACGTTATTTGCTTCTGCGTCGGGAACAACTTCTGCGTGACCGTCTTGCAGGTACTGACGAATAGCGCTGTCGTAGTTCTCTAGAAGGACCTTGTCTCTCTGCAGCTTGCGGACCAGTCCACGCAGCCTAGCTTCTGCCAGGTCTTTGTTGTTGTCGAGCTGCTTCGTCAAGTCGGTTTTCCACGGAAGGGATACTTCATACCGTCCTTCGCTGACACGAACTGATTCCTGAAATCGTTCGAGTACCTGGTCTTCATACGCTGACTTGACCATAGTGCCTGAAATTCCAATGTGCTCCAGGTCCCAAAAGGCTTGTAAGCTTCTCTCTTCTTTTTTTTGAAGTGCGTCTATACGAAGTGCGCAGGCAACCACGTTTGACTGGTTCGTCAAGGAACACGATGCTTCCGTCGGTCCTTGCACAGTCCATCCAAGGCGCGTATTGACAGCCATTATCGATTGGTCTGTATTTCGGGTGACTTCTCCCTTGACAATTTTCCAAAGCTGGTCGGCTCCAATCAACAAGCTGATACCTTCAGCCGCGTTGGTTCCTGCAAATAGGCACGCATCTGCGAGGCTTTTGCCTTGCTCTTGCAGAGACTGTATAAATCCAAGGTCTACTGGGAGCTTCTCGATGTCGTTGCAAATATGTGGTACCTCAACCGCTTCTAGGACGTACTCTGTCTGATGGTATTGACTTTTCAATTTCACTTCAACGATCTGTCTTTGTTGCTTTCGCGGCTGGGTTGATCCAAAGATGTTAATGTTGAGGTTTGCTTCACCGAGCACCCGCATTTTGCATCGACGAGAAACGTCTTCTCGGACGAATGTCCGTTGACTCCCACCGTCTAGAATTCCCCTCGCATAGATGTAGGCTCCATTACCGGCGACCCATGACCTGAATGTCTGCACCAAGACTTGCGGCTTCTCCTTTCCTCTGATGCTGTCAGCAGTGAAGGCATTTAATGTCTTGGAATCTTCCTCTTGGGCGTTGTCCTTCGCCCTCCTTCTGCGGGGGTCGCACATGGTTGTCGCGTGCCTCCTTTGCACGTGCCACACGATATACGCCGTCTGCAGTTCCGTGCTTGATGAGCTCTCATTGTACACTTGTAACAGCGCCAGTCTTGTGCGAGATTGTTTTTCTTTTCTTCTAAAGACCTTTCTGCGTCACACTCTTCCGTCTTGTGCGTCTGCGAGCCGCAGAAAAAGCAATCTGTAGGCGACGGCTTCGAACGATTGTGAAGTACTGCTGCTGATGGCATCGAGTATGGTATTACAGTGGGTTCAGGAGACCGACCACTGTCTTTTGTAGCTCGGTCTGAACCATGCCTCCTTTCTCGAATCTCTACTTCGACCTTCAAATGTCCCAAAATTCCGTCTAGGTCACCGCTTGCCGATGTTGTTGCCGATGTGCTTGGGCCACTGAAGCTTTGTCGCCGGTAATACTCTATAACGATGTCGCTTGGTAAAACCTTCAACAAAATCTCGTACAACATAGCCGAGTACGAAATGGCGTCGACTCCTAAAGCTTTCAGCCCTCTGATGTGGATCTGAACCGTGTCAAATACATTGCGCAGGGCGAATATGTCGCTAGATGATTTGACATGTTGCAGAGTCCGAAGCTTAGCTAGGTGATCTTGTATTATAAGTTGGTGTCGCCAAATCGTCCCTCTTCAGCCCTCTGGTTCTGGTAAGGGCCGCTGATGAGGCGACGAGTTCCCGGGTTCCGGCACCAAACTCTTCTCTAAAATAACTGGACGATATTCCTGGTTAAAGCATGAAAATGGGTTTAATGAGACGATGGCCGTTTCAAGCTCGCACCGTGGCGGATAAAAAAAAATTGATGCGTGCCTCTAAGGCGGCTCTCGTGATCGTCGTCGTCTTCTCTCTTTGACCGATCGCTTTTGAAAATATTCAACAACAACCACTAAATACACCATCTTTGAATACGGCGGCGGCCAGGAGCTCCTAACAGGCATAATCCATTGAAGTTGTTCTTTTTTGTTTTTGTTTATATAAATTGTTTGCAGTAGAGCAGCATACCTTGTCGTTCTTCAGCGGCCGTTTGACATAATATGTAAAGTGCATGAAATGAGTGAGAGTTTATTGGGATTAAGACTATGCAAAAAAAAGTATAATACCCGCAATAACATCCATTTACTAACGCCGAAAACTCTACACACTGCTTCTGGTGTTTCTAGAACCGATCTGATCTCACTAATCAAATTTATGTATGGACGACACTATTCTAGTTCGCCTTCACCTAGACTAAGTTGCGAAAAAGACAAAAAAATTACTCAGGTAATTCGCCCGATAAAGGCATAACCGCCATATACATACAAAAAAGCCTGGCAACTATACGAAATAATACTACGCACCTCGATTCGCAAGAACAGGAATCCGTAGTTGGCAGGATTAAAACCACTCATACAGAATTAGTAATGTTAAACCCCTTTTGACTTCCAAATAAGAAAAAAAAATATACAAGAAGCTAGATCGCTTCATTCAAGACAACAACAAACAAATCTTAATTATTGCAGGGGACTTTAACAAACACCACGTAAGTTGGGGTTAATCCTACACCTCGCCTAATGGTAGGAAACTAGGAAATATTATGGATAATAGGCACATGACTCTTAAAAATGACACTACAATTATTACAACAATAGGGAACAGATAGTAGGGAACAGATAATAAGGAAGAGATAGAAACTCAGACCTAGTTTGGTTTGGAGGAAACCCAAACTGTGAATGGGAGAAACTATTTGAAACCCTGGGTAGTGCCCATTACATTCTAAACATAACCATCAGAGTCCGTACAGGAAGCCGTAAAGAATTTGTAGGTACGCACACCAAAAATCCCTAAATTAGATCAAATGAGGTAAGAAGGCAGAGTAGCCTTGAAAGACAGCACGGAAATGAACTGGAACCAAGGCTTCTATAGCATCCGCAACAGCTACAAACATTACACTAAGAAATTTCAGAACTTCGAGAACGCGCCATACGTCGATTCCCACCTCTTGACCTTTGGAATAAAAAAAAACATTAACTTTACAAAAAATAGAAACAAGAAACTAACAGAGGGTTTAAGAAAGCTATTCAGAAAACCACGAAAGAAGCCTACGAATATACGAATCACCTAACGAAGGAGAATTCGCTAGCGACCTGCGATAAGTCATACGACCAAGTGCATACTCTCAGACCATGGCAGTTACACAAAACGTTAATAAGGTAGCCTAAAGCGGGACAAACGACCACCAAAATTTGCCTTGACTATCATGAAGAACACAAAGAGAAAGTCACAGATTCCTTACACAAATATTTCCCCAATAATGAAACCACGACGGTGGCTGGTGGGACTTAGCCGTAGGATATCTTGGGTCAGCTGTGCCACGAACGGTGATTCCCGGTCACTGATCAGGGCCTGGAGGCCACCGTGCTGAAAAATGATGGGCTCGACAGAAATCTTGGCGACTTCCACGGCAGTTCCCATCGGAAGTTATTTTGTCTCGGCGTATCGTGTAAGGTAATCGGTTGCCACGATTATTCACCAGTTGCCTTGCGTCGACTGTGGGTAGGGTCCAAGTAAATTCATTCCGATCCTCTCGAATTGTATGGTCGGAGGTACAATTGAGAGCTGGAGTCCCGCCGGCTTGGTCGGCGGTTTCTTGCGCCGCCGAAACTCAAGGCACGATCGGATGTAGAAATGAACAGTCTTGGGGAGCTTCGACCAGTACTACTTCTCGCGAATCATGGCGAGTGTCCTGGTGTCCCAGGGTGTCCAGCTGTAGGATCGCCATGGCAGGCTAGAAAAGCGTCATCACGAAGGTCACTGGAAATCACCATTAGCCGCGCTGCGTTGCTGGTTACGAAATTCCCTTTGTAAAGTACACCCTTTACCTGCACAAATGTTTGCAGGGTATGGAGCAACGGAGAAGATACTGGGGATTTCGCCTCCTCGGCCCTTCAAGTGCTCGTTCAGACAGCGGAGTTAAGGGTCGGCCCACTGGAGTACCGCCATGTCCCTCATGTTTACGGCACCGATGAAAACCTCGTCATTGTCGTCGGCAGTGCTAGTGGTAGTTGACTCGACGAGGGCTCTCGAGAGACAGTCGGCGTCACTATGCTTGCGGCCGGACTTATACACGACAGTCATGTCAAACTCTTGCAATCCGAGACACCAGCGAGCAAGGCGCCTTTACGGGTTTTTAATGTTGGCGAGCCAGCAGAGCGAATGGTGGTCTGTGACCCCTTTTAACGGGCTCCCGTACAGGTAGGGGCGGAACTGTTTTATCGCCCATATGACGGCAAGGCATTCCTTCTCAGTCGTCGAGTAATTGCTCTCGGCCTTTAGAAGTGTTCAACTGCGTAGGCGATTCCTCGTTCTGTGCCCTCCTGCAGTTGGACCAGCACCGTTCCGAGTCCCGTATTACTTGTGTCCGTGTGAATTTCGGTCTCCGCAAAGTGGTCGAAATGTCGGAGGAGGGAAGGCGTCTCGAGCCTTCACTTCAGTTTGTCGAAAGACCATTGCTCCTTTTTTGTTCAGTCAAACTTTACGGAGTCTTTTGTGAGATGTGTCAATGACTCAGATAGCTTTACGAAATCGCGAATAAACTGCCTATGCAAAAAGTCTGAAAAATCTTCAAACTGCCTTTTTGTCGGACTGCGGCGAAACTTCTGTAGGGTGCAACTGACCCACACACTACCATTCTCCTCACCAAAATAAAGAGAAGGCTCGAGGCGCAGCACACGCACGCGCCTCGGAGAACTCGTGCAGAAGAATGCTCTGAAGCCGCCATCACAGGCAGACACTTCGTTCGGTTTGTCTCTTTCCATGTCCTCACTTTAAATAACGTAAAAGGACCTGGCAGCCCCCACATATTTGGTGACCCAGACGTGATTCGAGCAGGCAACCTTCTGACGAGCTCTCCGAGGCGCGTACGTGTGCTGCGCCTCGAGCCTTCTCTTTTATTTTGGTGAGAATATTTGATCTGTGGGTGAGTTGCACTCTACACTTCTGCCATGGCGTGCGTCTTCTCGGGGTAAGGGCGAACACCTTCGTTACTCAAAACGTGACTGTAAGGATCGACGAGGGCTCCGCGGGTGGCCCGTTAGCACCAGGGAGACTTGGCTGGTTGTAAAGCGTTGGCGTAAACACTTCGCGTGGTCGGTGACCTCGAGAGACGGGTGTAGTTCACGACGCGAGGTTCGGAACGCGCGTTTTCTGCCCAGTGAATCGGAGCGTGTGTTCCGGGCCGGGAGAACGCGGTGACTCTGGCCGGCGCTGTTTACATGGCGCGTTTACATCGGTTTGGTCTTTCTCGCTCGAGTGTGGGTGGTCGGCAACGTCAGACCGCGTCTGGCAGAATGAATTACGGGATGGCTGGCTTAGTCGGCGCTGCCCACACCGGGGTCGGTTGTTCACTTCGCCTTGCGAGAAATGGTTTTGCTTGCATCCGAACCAGCCCAACCTTTGATTGTGAGAAGTACGCAGACCGTGGGTTCCCACCCGGGGATGTAAGCAATTGCCACATGGCGAGAAAGTGAGCCGATTGGTTGGCATTGGGAAACGCATGTCTCACGACGCGTCGAGGATTCGCCGGTCCACTAAAAGGGGACGGACCAACGAGTGACTTTAATGGGAAACTCAGCAAGTGAGTTTAGTTTGCGCTGGGGCTCGAGAGCTGTCGCACCGTATCGAGTCAGGTCGTGGGATTCCGAGGGACTTCTGTCCCCGTAATCGGGACGTAATCCCACGAGCCAGCCAACTCCCGAGCTTGGATAAGCTAACACCCGACCACCTCCTTCCCAACCCCGTTCAGGAGAAGTTACCCTTTTGCAGTATTGTTTCTTTTTGTATTTCCATTCGCTACAAAGTATTAAATTGTTTATTCAAAAGTAACTGAAAGTTCAACTGAATTTGTCGTCGACGGCCAAGGGAAGCAACTTCGTCTGCGACAAGACCCGCCCAGCTTCCCACAGCGAAGTCGGTCACCCCATCCGCACCTAGCAACCCGGACGGCGCAAGGTGACCGAGACGAAAGAACCCGTACTGTGACCCAGGAACTTGAGTTCGCCGTAGGCGAAACTACACTTTGATGGCTTGAGCGTCAGTCCCGCGGTTGTGATGGCGCGAAGCATGGCCCGAAGGCGCCTCAGGTGTTCGTCGAAATCCCGTGAAAATACAACGACGTCATCAAAGTAAACGAGGCAGCTCTGTCATCGCAGTCCTCCTAACACGGTGCCCATGACATGCTGGAAAGAGGGCGGTGCTGTACAAAGTCCGAAAGGCATCACTTTGTACTCGTGCAATCTGTTCGGTGTGACGAAGGCCGTTTTTCGCGGTCGCGTTCGTCGACTTCAATCTTCCAGTAGCCACTTTTTACGTACATTGACTAAAAATATTGGGAGTAACGCAGCCGGTACAATGTGCGTCAATGCGGGGAAGCGGATACACGACTTTTTTTGGTCAGGGCGGAGTCAACGCAGGATGCTAGAGTCCCGTCCTTTTTTACGAGCAAAACTGGAGAGGTCCAAGGTCTGACTGACGGTTGGACGATGTAGTCTTCGAGCATTTATTGAACTTGCTGCTGAATACCCTGTCTCTCTTTCAAAGATACACGGTACGGTGACTGGTGAACAGGGAGGCCGTCGTTGCCGGTGACAATACGGTAATTCGCTACCGTTATTTGTCGAACCCCTGAGGACGTGGCGAAGCACTCACTGAATTCGCCGAGAAGCTCAAGGAGCTGTCGTCGTTCAGAAACAGGAAGCTTCCGGTCAATCTCAAGTTGCTGAAGCGGCGTTTTTGTGCTGAGTTAAAGAAGGGTCTTCCGAGAGTGCAGTTATCGCTGCTTTGTCTTGGAGTTACTCGATGTGGCCCACGGCTGTTTGTTTTGTTAGGTATTGCGGATCTTGTCGAACGTTTGTAACGAGGATCATGGCACGCCTGTCCTGAAGCTTCGTTACACCTCTTGCAACACCAATTCTTCCTAGAGGCAACTGGACACTTCCCTCAAGCAGAACTTCTATACACGAAGCTTCATCGGTCCCGACGGTTACAAAAACAGACGATCTTGACGGCAGGTTTACATGATAGGCGAGGACTTGGACCGCGGGTGACGTCGATTTTGGTTCCTCCGGCGGTAGGGAAGGTTTTTGTAGCGTCAATTTGTTTCCTCCCAGGTCGATGATGGCGCCGTATTCGCACAAGAAGTCCACACGAGAAAAACGTCCCTTGCACAGTCCGGAAGAACGACGAACTTCCCGGGCAGGTTTCAGCGTAGATTTCGACTCGAGCAGTGCACCTCTCGAAAGCTGTTAAGAGGTGCTTTCGGGCTGTTCCTTCCAGTGAGAAGTATAATTTCTGCAAGCATTGCTCTGCTGTCCACCCGTTGGTTGCGGGCCACACGTTCAGTAGTGTTGCAGCCTATCCTCGACGTCATCGTGGACCTCTCCGTGGAAGGCGTCAGAATCTGGGATGCGACGGGCAGATATACGATGGACGTGGCGGCAGCCGGGGTCCTGCGACGACTGGATGTTTATTGGAGGCCTCATTGACTGCTTGGTCTTTGTTGATAAATGTCCGAATTCCGTCGGTAGGCTCTTGGGTGCGGCGACTAGATCGGGCCTCGGTCTTGTCCCTGTTGGGTCCTCGTGAGCTTTATGATCAGACTTGCACTGCGGGCCCCTCGAAGGGCATAGCGGCACACAATATGTATACCCCGTACCGCAACCATAATGTCGCGAATGACAAATGATGAGGCGGCAAATAACTGGACAAACTAAATGTTTAATGGTGGAACTTGTGCCTAAAATAAAATAGAAGAAGGTTAGCGTCACAGGTGTCGATGGCCGCTTAACAGCAGGATCAAGCACTGGGGCGAGACTGGCCTCGAACTCGCAGAGCGAAGAATTTTTTTACTCGCGTGGGCTTCTGAAACATTCGTACCTCTATCATGACGACAGGGGTTTTCAACTCACGAAAACGATAAATTGAAATAATATATTTTGAAAAAAATGGAAGACGTTTGCGATTCCCTGTAATACCGAATTAGGGCGCAAGCTCTTGAGGAGGATGAAGGAAGAGTAATGGAGACTGGCTATATCCCTTCTCCTCCGCACATAATCGCCTTCTGCTCCTCCTCCACCTCTTCACCTCATCCAACTCCCCTCCTTCTACTCCTCCTTTTCCCCCTCCTCCATACTGCTCCTCCCGTTCCATCCCTCCCCCGTCTCTTCCTCCTCGTGACCTTAGCGACGTCACTCGTGACATCACTTGTGACCCTAGTGACCTCGTAACGTCACTTTGAGACCTCGTGAAGGTCGTGACCTTTGTCTTGACCCTTACAAGTGACCCTCTTGACTCCGTGACGTCACACACGTCACTCGCGGTGACGTCACTATGGGAAACGTCCCATAATGCTAGGCACAAATACGGCAACGGCGACGCCGCTCAGCCGGAAATGGGCGCCTATGATACGTTTACGCCTGGAATAAACTCCGCTGCCGCTGAAGCGTATATCGCTCCCGGCGGCGGCGGCGACGAGCGGGTTGAGTTTAAATCTAATTCCTTCGAGCGGCGGGGGCGGCGCCGGCTGCGGCAGCTGCTCTCGTAACATCCCGTCAAATATGACGAGGAGGCGCGAGCGCCCCTCGGCAGCCCCCAGGCTGCGCTCCGGGCGCCGCTCCTCCCGGAAGAACGCATACTCTTGACGGCGCAGCGTAGCGCTGCCCAAAAATGTCACTTCAGGTCAAAAAAACAAAAAAACGCCTCATCCGGCAGCAGAAATAGGTCCTGGACCTACTGCCTGCTCGCAGCCGCAGTTTTCTGCCCAGCGTTTTGCTCCACCGGCTGGAGCGAAACGCTGGGCAGACTTTACTAGCGGATCCGCAAGTGTAAACCGTAACCGAAAGAGCTGAGATCTAAAAAACTTGCAGCTCCCAGGAATCGAACGAGGGCCGCCGCCGCGAAAGTCAAGCACGGTAACCACTGGCCTAGCACTCGCTCGCTCGGCGACCTCGCGCCGCGAAACTCGTATGCACGCAAAACGTAATGCTAAGGCTTAAACAACAAATATTTGACAACCCAACCTCGGCGCAGCTCAAGACTGTCACAGGATTTGACATGACCAGAGCGTTCTACAAAATGTTGCACACCGCCATGCTTAAAAATTTCAGCAGTTCAACCCCAGCCGTAAAATGTGCAACTACATTAATGTCTTTCTTTCTAACCGGAGGGCCAAGATTAAGTTAGACACTTCTTCCTCAGAAAGCCAAATCACCAGAGGAGCCCGACAAGGCTTCATACTCTCCCCAAACCCCTTTTACATTGTTCAAGAAAAATCTGCCCAGATAGTTGAACCTCAAACAATGACAAGAACATAACATATACGGAGATGATTGCAGTATGAACGAAAAAAAAAGAATCTGCCAGGAGAACACAAAGAAATAGTGCAGAAGGGAATAGACATCATTCATGATTATTCATCCTTCATAGGACTCATCTGCTCAGCGGAAAAATTTGAAAACTTCGTGATTGCCCGCGACATAGCAAGCAGAGCATCCATATAGGTGCGGTCAACTTAACAATAGCAGGAAGCATTACCCCGGAAAGATTCCATTAGAATGTTGGGATTCTTCCTACAGGAAGCAGGCAAATTTAATATGACCACAAGTAGGCTAACTGGACAGGTAGGAGCAAATCCTTGCCATGATACGTAGAATCAACGAGACAAAAAAGAGACATGAAGGAACACGAACTTTGAAAGGTTATCGAAGCACTAATTTACTCAAGCGTAATGCACCACTTGCCGTACATTTTCCTAACTAAAACACAGCAATCCAAAAACGAAGCGGTACTCCGAAAGGCCACAAGACTTGCGCTGTAGGCGTACCCCTGATACGTACTAAATGTAGGGTAGAAACAACAGGCTCCTTTAACTCATTCAGTGACAGTATAGACATACACGAATACGGGACACCTGCAAAGACTCAGGAACTTCACCTCAAAGTAAAAAAAGAGTCCTCGGAACACACTGGGCTACAATATAATAAACCCTCACTCTCATTCGATCAAGAATCCTAACTTTAGGTAAACTACCTCGGCATAAAGTTCATCCGATTTCTAACAATATACATAAAATAAGAGATATTTATTGAAAAATCGATAGTGTAAAACACCTAGAGAAAGAGGCCGAGCAATTACACGTAGCCACCCATTATACATGACGCCAGTTTTAAAGCAAATCAATGCACGTTAGCAATAAGCAGCCAGAAAGAAATTGGCGGATATGGAGCGCCAGTGAGTTTATTCCTTCATGCAAGCAGAGCTGCTAGCCATAGCCACGGCCCTATCCGAGTTCACCAAGCAAGAGGACAAAGAAGCTTTGCTAGGGAGAACGGATAGCCGACTACTTTTTTATATTTATATATGAATGATATAGTAAATACATAGATGATACAATGAGTTACATCAATATATGGGATGACAGACCATCTTTTCTTTCAAGGAACGATGCTGACCAAAATATACACGATAAAATACATATAAGCGATAAGCTAAATGCTTCGACTGAAATAAAATTCCTTAAAAGTAAAATATATAATAAAATAAAAAGTCGTTCTATTCAGATCACGAAATACAAAATGTACCTAGCATGACAATCCTTTCACTTGTGAAATGAAATAAATATAGTAGAAAATGTAAAAGTACTAGGAATAATATTTAATGAATACATATGCAAACCTTTGCAACAAAAGCAATAGCTATCAAAATTTAAGGGGGGGCAACATATAAATACCGAACCATGATTCCCCACTCTGTTACCGCTACTTATATACAAGTCTTTTACACATACTACAACTATTGCTTTTTATTATGGGAAACATGAATGACCACCCAAATTTTGAACTAATACATATCTTTTCACCAAAACATGATTTCTGAGTTTTATGTCATACAGCATACGAGAGTCATACCAAGCCATTATTTGATAAATTTAATATAGTATGAATTTATACACTAGCACTTTGCTACAAAAGGTATTTTAGATAGAATAAAAAATATGTATCTATCAATCTCCCAACTTGAACTTAGACAAGCAATTTTTACGACTTGTAATAGTGAGATATGGATAGCGCCACATTCAAAACACATCTATGGAATCAGATGCTGAAATTTAGTCACCCCCATCTTCTGAAGGGGTTTTATGAACTCTATATACAGGGTGTCACAAAGAAAATTTACAGGTTTTTTTTTACCGAAAAAGAACTAGCCATCGCCGAACGCTCATTCCCAGCCCAAAGGTAACGTTAGAGGTCACAACCAGATGCCAAGTTTCGCCCGGTTGTTGCATACTTCGCATACTTTTAGAGCCAGCTTTTAAGCGCCTGTTTCCAGCTTGAGAGGCGTCGGCGTTATCGCGGTGCGTTATGGGCAACGTCCCATAATGCACCGCGCCGAAACGTCACCGTGCCGAAATTTCACCGTGACGAATACGTTACCGGAGACGTTCCAGTGTAAGTCACGTGACGAAACGCCATTGAGACTTCCACTGAAACGTCGAGTAAAAGAGGGATGGTGGGGAGGAGAGAGAGCACGAATATGGAAGAGGTGCGGTACCCTCCCCCTCAGTATTTCTGCGTCCCGGAAACCTCAAGAGCTGCGCTCTAAATCGGCGTTACAGTGAAGCTGCAAAACGCCTTCATTATTTTGAAGTTGTTGTTTCTTCTTCCTTTGCTTACATTCTTTTTTTAGCAATGGAAATTATGTTCTCTTTCCCGTGCTGTCTTATGGATAGGTTGAATGCTAGTGTCTACGTTTATATTTGCCTTCCCTTCCTTTGCTGCTACCGGTGGGGGGGGGAGGCTAGTCACAGCGTTTGAGTTGATTTTTCCTTGCCTTCTCTCTCTACCAGGAATCAATAATTTTTTAATTGAACTGAACATGCCTACAGAGCCTTTCTACAGAGTGAGCTTCCCGCATACATCCACAGCATTCTGTAACGACACATGGCACAAATACCCGTTGCTGAATATTAGTATCCAACGGGTCAGAGGGCATTAGGGTCAGAGAGCGAATAGCTAGGCTCATGAGCTCACCCACGAACCGAATCCGAGACTTCCTTATGCATGGCGGCAGCACAGCGCTAAACAAAAATTAACCGAAACAGACAAAAACATTACTCTACAGCGATATCACTAACGGATGGCCGTATTTTCGGAAAAGCAGCCGTGTAGAACACGGCTGACGAGGCTGACGAGAGATGTCACGTCACGACTTTCTCTTCCCTCTCCCTTCGCTTTTGCCCCCTCGAGCGGGTGAACCGAAGCGAGGGGGAGAGAAGTGAGGAGGAGAGAAGCGAGGCCGCTTCCCCTCATTCTCAATGTCAAAAGAGAATCGTGACGCTCACATGCTTCGCTTGCTCGCGCCCTTCTTTCTCAAAAAGTACGGCCATCCGTGTGAAATATTCACATATGAGCGACGTTTCGGAGTTCATAGTGTTCCGTTCAACGCTTCTACGGCCTTTTGTTTGCCAAATCCACTTTCGGTTCAGCATCCCTTTAGTGCCATTTACCTTTTCGTAGTTTCATTCTCTGTAGGCGCGCCTAGTCTGCTGCTCGGTTTGGAGTTCGAATATTCGTGGGGAATATGTCTCTTACTTTCATTATAAATTATTTCTTGAAATTTTGATATTTTACCCGGCGTTACAGTAGGCTACCGTCGATCATGAAAACGCTATTCACTATTCACGTGGTTTATAAGCATAGCGACTGAAAAACGGTCAGATACGTAACGTTTCAAGGTAAAGCGAAAATAAACAGTAGAATGAGAAAGAGAAAAAAGTTCACTAACGAAAAGAAAGGGCATTTAGTTGATGCCTTCTGTTGCGCAGTCGCCGGCCATACGAGCTCCCTGACCGAACGCCGATCGGAGCAGCGAAAATACCACATGCGGCGCGTCGAGCAGTTGCCGCGTTCTGGGGAGCCGGGCTATTGGTACCAAACTATTTTCGTTATCAAAGGGGTGATGCTGGAAGCCTGACAGCATTCCGCGTTTCGAACGTGAATCTGAAGCACGGCCGATTACAAAACCCCGCTTCCGGTTTTGGCGCAAACGCAGACGGCTTATCGAGGATGTCTTCACCAGGCATATTATCTCTGACGTGTTATATGCTACTTTTTTTATTTGCAAAACCGGTTTGTCACGCTCAGATATTTCCTACCCGAAGAGTTATCTACGCACATGCTTTCTCACAATCTTTCTGAAACCTAGACAAGACAATGACAAGCGATTTTTGAGATAATTTATTTAATCTCATAAATATGTGCTATAGATAAAAAAGGAGGAAGATTTGTGCCCATGCAGAATAAAAATCCAGGCACTTTTCATGAACACGTTATATCGAGGAGACTCTATTGTTCTGCGCTCAGTAGCATGTTACTTCGCCAAGGGTGATTCTCTACACGATGATTCTTTGGTAGATGGCTTCCTGTCGGCCACTTTCGCTTGCCGAAGGATCATTGTTGTCATGCCGAATATCATATCAAACATGTTCTTTTTCATTTGCAAGACCGATCGAACACTTGCTGCTTTATCTACGCCTAAAGCAAGATCCAGTTTATCAGCAGCTATAACATCATCTCCGAACACTTGGGACCAACACCTCGAGACGGCAATTCTACACTCTAAAAAAAAGGGGAGTAGTACTTCCTCCTTTAAAGGAGGAACTCGCGTGTCCAATATGTTGCCACATCAAGGGAGGAAATTTCCTCCTACAAAACGGGGAGGAAATTTCCTCCCTTAAGAAGGGAGGAAAGTTGCCACCTATTTTTGCTTGGGGAGAAAAAGTTCGTCCCCTAGAAGGGAGGAAAATTGTCACCTTTTTTCTTTCAATGGAGGAAACTTTCTCCCCACGTGTAATTGATAGAGCTTCCACCAGATGGCGCTCAAAACGGCAAAAAAAAATTCGGAGACGCGCTAGTTTGTTTTTAAGCTCCCCCGACTTTTTAACGCTACATGGTAGATACACATACATCACTGAACACGCATAATACACGGAACACAAGCAGAACGCCACCCCCACACAACAGCACAACGCAGCGACACCGACCCCCACACCTCTCTACGAACGCCAAATTCGCACTCTCTCTATATATGGCAGTCTTATTTTTGAATCCGACTTTTCCGGTGACTGCTATCCTTTGTCGCATAAACACGGAGAGGTGGAGTAAATATTACTCGTACTTAATACATTATTTGAAATGTCTCCGGGAATAGCCCCCATCTCTTAATTCAACACCCTGAACAAAGCAAATGTAGATCATTAAGCTAATTAACTAAAATTAAATAATTATATTCTTCATAAGTTTGATGAATCATGTTGGCAATGCAGTGTTTAAGTGCAGTACACTGGTGCTGAATATTGCAAAGAAGCTATTGTTTGATTGTAGTGTTCAGTGCCAGTATAATTTATTTTCAGTTTTGGTGGGGTAATGAATCATTTTAATAGTTGCACAAGTATTTCAAAGATTTGTCAAAGAAACAATATTACTGGTTTTAACACCACTACAGCCGCGCTCGTTTCGCGACACGAGAGGAACCGCGCGTAAATAAACAAAGTCGGCCGCATAAAAAAATAATGCGACGTATTTTTTTTTAGTGCGTTATTTGATATGTAGCAGGAGATGCAGCGCAGCGCAAACTAAAAAAGCAGGCGAGCTGGTAATTAATCGACATCTTGTAAACCCTGAGATGGGGAACGACAAAAAAACGGACAAACACAACAAAAGCGGTGAACCGTCGGCTGTGGTGAATCATCCCTTCCTTCAAGCCCGCGGACCGCCCTCCCTCCCCCACTTCGCCCCGCAACCAGAATGGAATGTCTGTACTACCCTTTCTTCCAAGTGGACTCTTCCCGAATGCATAGTTGACCTTGCTTTCCGGATCCGTTGCTTCGGTCCTTCGCCGAATCGTCATTTCAGTGTCATTTCTTGTGCGGGGCTATGGTTTTTCAAAAACGGGTGTTTGCCGCAAGCCGGTTGTGGCCTCGATGTTGACGGACTACAACGTGTGTCGGACGCAGTTGCTCGTCGCAACGCAGTGCTCTTTCCTATCGACGGGATATGATGTTCTGTTTGACACAGAACTGAAATAAACGCCGCACGGATTATCTTTCGCTGTATGGTACGTACGCTTTATTCCAAGAGTATACGTTTCTCGCGGAGGTGAGGGGGTAGGAACGTAGAGACGGGTCGACTCAAATAGAGCAGCAATCCTAACAGTTACGTAATCACGCAAAAAAAAAAAATCAAGACGATTTATTTTTTGTGCGCTTTATTTGTCATTGAAGTTAAAGCAAGTAGGCAGGCGAGCTGGTTAAGGATATATTACTATGTCGACTTGTCTTGTAGCAAGTAACGCGACAAAAGTGGTTGTACTTGCCATGCCAGTGATAAATCGCCACCTGTGCTTATCACAGCAACAAGCTTTCATCCACCATGAACAAGCGCGATCTCGAAGCGGGCGTATACGGCGTGATTCTCCCGAGACACACGCCGCGCTACGCGCCTCGCTTTTTTGTTTCACTAGTGTACCTCCGCTAGCCTCCGCAGCTCCGCTTTTCCTCCGCTAGCACCGCGCATGGGCAGTAGTGGGATCGCTGTAGGTGACGGCAACCAAGCCGTAAAGGTGCCGTCACCGCCATTGAACATGTTCGCGGCGGCAGCGGTGGTTCGACCGCCGCTGCCGCTACGAACATAGAGGAGGAATTTTCGTCCCTTTTACGAGCAGCACTAGGTGGCGCTGCTTCTGGATCGGTGAAAGGGAGGAACGGGGGCAATTTCTTCCCTTCCGTTGGCGACAGGGTGGAACATCGTTTTTTCCTCCATTTCTCTCCCTTTTTTTAGAGTGTAATCGGCCATGTTTTTGTCATGTACATTTCTAAAGGCTGGAATCCTGATAAAGGCTATGCGTCCACCCCTTTAATAACGGTGATGGTATGGTCCCAATAGCTCCCAAAACGCGGCAACGCTCGACGCGCCGCCTGCGGAATTTTCGCTGATCCGGTCGGCGTTCGGCCGGGGCAGCTCATTATGGCTGGCGACTGTACAACCGCCTGGAGACTGTCCACAGATAAGAGACCGGACTTTGAATTATTGCTGAGGAAAGTTTTCGAAGAATCGCGTCCAAAAAAGCACAGTCATTGACAAGAGCAAAGAGCACAGCGACTGAACAAGACGGGAACAATAAAACGGTCGCGGCCTTTTCGGCCTTTCTTTTTCCTATCCACCATATACTCCGTAGATTTATAAAAAATGAACGATGCCTGGCAGACCTAAGGACACTTTCCGTTCGGGAATTGTGTGATCTCGGGCTATTGTTACGTCGACATGACCAGTTGAAATATATCAAAGTATAAGTAAAGACCACACTATAAACCGAATTGTTTATTTCATATATATATATATATATATATATATATATGTAAAGTATTTTTTTTTTTGGGGGGGGGGGTGGTTGCAATAGGTTTCTTTGTTTCCCCGCGAGAAAATGACCGGGAGTGTAGGGGGCAAGAAAACAGGGCCGGGAGATGGACAGCACCACTCCGGTGCCGGGGCCGGCGACGTAACGTGGGTTCTCTTCGGTCCCGGCGCCCCGTGGCTCCCGCGTCTTCTCCCCCAACCAGACGCCGGTTTCGGTAATGTCTCCCTTCTGTCGGCATCGATTTATTGGAGCGTAGCTTCAGGCTATTATCTCGTCTTTTCTAAGCAGGAATCGTATTGTGTAGATGTATATATATATATATATATATATATATATATATATATATATATATTCGCGGACAATCTGGCTTTTGTGGTAAGGATTTTTCTGTTGTGCGCGGAAAGGCGCGCAAAGAACGCTAAATGCGTATCTGCGCGTTTGGACGGCACTCTAAACTGCTTGCGTGTAGTAAATCAAGTTGCGAATCATCCGACGATAGCCACTGACATAATGACGAACGCAGGTTTCCCCTACATACGATCCCCCTTTCTGCTTTGTGATTCGCTCTTCGCACTTCTTAACGGGCGAAGAGGAGATGAGGTGAGAGTGCGAGGATTTGTCAGAGTTAACGCCAAGCTCGGGTCGCGTGAATCCAGTGTTTATAGTACAGCGGAACCCCAAATGCACACGAGAGCAGTTCTACCGCCATCTGGAAGTTCCCGGGCAAACTGTCTGTTCTAAGCAATCTGGGGCCAGCATTTGGTCAATCCAATTCGAGTCTCAGCGCTGTCCCGCGAGTGACGTGAGCTTCGGAGAATGGAACGCAGGCTACCACTGCCTGCCTCAGGCAAAGCCTCGATAGCGAGCGTATGTATGTAATGCTCGCGGCGTTGCGTACGTACGCAGCATCCGCATTGTCGAGCACTCAACGCTAACGCAAAAGCTGAGTGCTTTCCTCTGCTCCTATAAGCAATGCTGAGCGGAAGTCTCTCTGCATCTTTTGCGGGGGTTATGTTGACGTCAGAGCGGCGAGCTCTGATTGGCTCTAACTGGAAGGATAGTGGGTAGACCTGGAGCTACGACTGCCTCTGGGAGTCATACCCACTGCCCCTTCAGATCGGAGCCAATCCGAGCTCGGCCTTCAACGTCGCCTGCAGCCCCTGTGAGGAAGAAGCAGACGACCTTCACTCCGCATACTAAAACTCTCCACGTTGTGACGCTTTGAACTCGCATCTCACTAGCGTTCGTTTAAAGCTGTCAATGAGATATAACTAATACCCGCTTCTGCCAAGAGTACAACAAGAGTTCAAACCACTAAAGGTTGCAAATTCACGAGACTCAAGCAAACAAGTCTTTCCCCAGTTGCCTGCGTGCCCATGCATAACTACACAGCATTCTATCACGATCAAACTGGATGTGCCACGTTGGTTCGCCGACACTTCTATAGAAAAGAAACGCAACAATAATAAAAAAAGGACCGGAATACACTTCCATCCAACTGACTGCGCCTGACAAACGTTGGTTGTCCGAGTTCTGTACGTAGTTTCGAGCACTGACATGCCCAGGTTATATTTTTTCTCCTTTTTTTCGTCTTTCGTTGGCGTTGCATTTGTATTTGCTGGAGTTTGATGGGGTCAGCGCTGGTTGCGCCTTCATGTCGGATATGGCGGTTTCCGCTCATTTGAACGCACGTTTTCCTCTCCCCGCGTCGTGACTGTCGACGGCCGGCCTCTCACGACTCTACTTTATAGTTTTCTTTTTTTTTTTTCATGTATTTATTTTTGTACTTTCGTATATCGGGTTCTCGACTGCGGTTGTGCGTCGGAAATGGCTGTAGTTCCCTTTATGGCAGCCGGCGTTAGGTCCTTCCCATCTTCCCAAAGCGGGCACGGGGATTTGACGAGCCGACAAGTACTCGGATTGACTTTCGGGCTAGCGCAGGCAGCTCACCGTCACAGCTCTTCTCTCTTTCTTCTTTTTTTTTTTGCAGGGTTGAATTGAGTGAATTATTTACAAACTGTTTTACAAACAAAAACTGGTAAAAAAAGTTTATCGTGGTGGTGGGTTAACTCTTCTAGGTCGTCGAACGCGCCCAGAGACATTCCATGTATATTATTTATGATTAATTTTGTGCCTTCGTAGTTTCAGCTTGATATTGAACAACATCCGTGCCTCAAGTCAATGCAACGGCAGAAATTGTGCAAAATGTGGATTAAACATACGCAGAGTCAAATGAACCCTCAAAGAAGGTACAATCCGGAACTGACAATATTATGTCGCGGTGGCTTCATTCTGGATTTACCGAACCGCTGTCTGGTAATGATGGATAGTGAACAATTCGGCGACCCATGACTGGCTGCTTTCTAATGGCGCCACTTTAATTTTGATATTCAAGCGTATATTCATTCGTTACGTGACGCGTCGTAGTAAATATCAGAAAGAGTGAAGCTTATAGGACATTCACGAAACCACACGGTGAGAAAAAAGATTGCATATCTTTAAAAACCGCACGACATGATGTTTCGAACAAACCATTGTTCCAGATCTACTCCCATCAGTATATCAAAAACTGTGTCCTTACACTCCTATCTGGTAATCGCGTTCGATGGACCGGGATATTGGAGAGACGAGCGTTGATTTCGTATCTTTTTTAGTTTGGTTTGTCACTTTTAACTTGGCACGCGTGTGCCTGTGAGCTAGAGTAAATATTTAGGGAAGATTTGTAACAGTAACGTTGTTTCGCCTTGTTTGGCCACCACATAGCAGAGGAAGAAATCCACTCTCCCGTTTACTAATAGACTAATCTCACCGCAGCTACGCCGCGGCTGGCGTTATGCAGCGCGTAAACTTGTTCTTTCGGCATGGTGCCACAACCTCGATCATGCTCTGCGCGTTCGTTAACTCTGCCGCCCTCCTGCTGTGGACTGAAGGTGTGGAGGCGTCACGCTTGCGCCAACTGTTTGGTGAAGTCACGTTCATGAGAGACGGAGAGACGAACGTAACAGCTCACCTCAAGAGTATCCGTATTAACCGAGCTCCTGCTTAAGTATTCGTGGCCTAAAGAAACCTTCGCGCCGCTTCGTGAATGCTGCCTCAGGTGGGCACACTTTTGTCATGTGCTTCTAATAGATGTTCTGAATCTTAGGATCGATAAGTCTCGTAACAATCATTTTCGCGAGAGCGTTCCTGCAAACAATTCATTATCTGGAACTTTTATCGCGCACGCGCATGCCATTTAGAGTGCTTCTTATAAAGTGAAGGTAAATTATGCTTCATATAAAAACATCTCAAGGATTGACAAAACGAATGACGAAAATACGTGGCTTTCAGAAATGCCTTCGCTGCACAAGTTTTCATAAGACCATTACGTGCTTCGGAGCTATTGGGGAGGAGATAAAACACCACCGCTCTAGCGGTAAGCTTCAAATATGGGGACATCAAACCGCATTTTCTTGCTTGTTTTTGATAGAAGAAATCGAAAATGACGATTCGCAGGCCGCTGCTTCTGCGGCCAAAGCTCTTGTCAGAGCGAAGCGCTCATCCCCAGATCGTGCTAGGCGAGCTTCAATTTCATCGTTATGTTGTATTATTAAACAATTTCAGGCCTAGGGTTTTTAAACTTGCACCACATGGCAATGATGATGTCCCTAGATTTTAGAGTGTTTACAATTGATCCATCAAAGTCACGTGTTTTATAAGCACGCATTTGTAATACAAGGCGTGATGAGTATGCGAAAGTGTCGATTCACTGGAAACGCCTTCGCCTTAATCCGCCTTAATCCAGGGGGCGCTGCGGAAAGAATTTCGTAAAGACTTGATTTAGAAAGTACAGACTTGATTGTCTCAAGCTGTAACGGTAACCCATGTGGAAGCGTGCCTGCTCTGGTGCAAAACGCGAGATCACAAGAAAAATAAAAGAAACAACAAAAATTCAAACCCTGACGAAGGGCAGGTCAAAGATAGAACGCTAAGGGCTTCAGACAAGAAAAGCCCTTTCACGCGTTTGAAAGTAAATATAAAAATAAAATTACAAGCTTCGGAATGCCAGTTGTTCCGACATTACCTACCAGAGATCAGAGACGCGTGTCCAAGCGGTGGTAGCATGAATCTGGCATTTTCGATTGTCTTGCGGCGTTGAATCTAGCGGATTCCAGACGTTAAAAAGTATTTTTTTCTGTTTTTCAGCACTGCACAGAAAGATAAAAGCTCAACAAAGGTGCCATAAGTAGTGCGAGGCCCGATCACGGTAGTTTTAATTACCCAAACTGAAGAAGTCACAGTTTGTTCAAAGCTTCAGTGCAGGAGGCCTATCCTCTTCGCCAAGGGAAAATTCACTCATGAGAACATGCACCCAATCTGCACGGAGGTTGTCCAGGAAACTTCAAAAGCTTTCAATGGTTTCAGCTGCTTCCTCTCTCAAAAACAGGCTCTCTTGATAGCTACGGCACGCCCGCATGCCGGCACGATGCTTGTTCACTTGGAAACGGGCACGGGCAGGGACAAAACCCGGGAACGATCCCTGAGTCATGCAGCACGAGAGTTCGCTCTACGTGCTCGGAACTGCGGTTCGCTAACGTGTGCTGAAGCATAAGTGCACCGGATATCCGTAGGTCATTGTTTGTTTGGTTTCTTAGAATAAAAAGTAATGCAGTATAATATTACTTTGTTGTTACAAATTATAGTTCAATTTCTCTAATTTGTGGTTTTTCCAATTTTCTTGGCTTGTTATGCGTGCGCGAATGCTTCTTTATTTTCGTCAAAAACT